>VNJV01013501.1:0-54233 GCA_008042635.1 Drosophila nikananu | reverse complement strand
ATAATAAAAAAAAAAAAAAAAACAAGCAAAAACAAAAAACAAGCGATAAACGGAGGCTTGGTTTCATGACCGAAGCTGGGAATACCTTAAATGTTGACCTGAAAGAAGTATTCTAATAAATTCGTTTAATATTTCTCAATACACATTAATCTAGGAAAAGTTAAAAAATAATTCAGTTATTTTAATTGAGAAATTTAGACATATTGCACCGCTAGAGACTAGAATAGGTCGTTTTTCAATTCTTACTGCTTAAATAGCATAAACCTTCTTCCTATTCCTTAAAAATACTTACAATTTAAAACTTCCCTCTGTTAATTCGTTTTTAACTTGCAAGTGAAACGCACTTTGCACTTAGGTCCTTAAACACTTAAAATAATTTGTTTTCAATTATGTTACTATAACTAAACTAAGAAAGCTTAAATCACACACATTTGTCAAGGGAAAATGAAATATTAAATGCTTAAATAAAGAAGGGAAGCTAAAACTGAAGCTCAAACCTTTGTCTTAATTACTTTAACACTTTAAATAAACCTTACAGGAAGTATGCCGAAGAAATGCTCTACAGAAAAAGGGATCCTCTGTATTTCTATGCAGAATTATAAAGACTTCTCCCACCTGATAGCTAATATCACCTTCCCTGAGAGTACGAAAAAAACGGGGTAAAAAATAAAGGCAAAAAAGCAAAAACGTGTCCCATAGCCCAAAAAGACGCTCACAACACAGGCAGCAGCAGCATCAGGCAAAGACATAAAAGTCAACCGGTCGGTTGGGTTTCCAACAGCAGCTACCAGCAAAAGCAACAGTAACAGAAACAGCAACTACAACTCGCCTTGTAGCGGCGGCGGTAGCGGCAATAATATGTAAAAGCTGAGAAAAAAACAGCCAATGCAAAAACGCCAAAGATACTTATAAATAACAATCTAGATGGCGAAGAAGCAGCCAGCCAGCCAGTCAGCGAGCCACTCGAGGCTGAAAGCTGTTTAGCATAGTTTATTTTTTCGCTAATAGGCGGGGGCGGGAGCTCAGGGGGATCCGGACTGAGGCTGCTTGGATCCGTTTAGCTGGAAACCCGAAAAGATGCTAAATATGCGATCAATAACAAATGGAATATTCCATTCCTTGGCGCGCTTGTGCGGACTTTCTTTTCATTTCTCACATCCGTTAAATTTACAATTTAAATTAAATCCTAACAGGCTAGTCTTAGCAGGTGCCATTGCTGCACTTGCCTAAAGATCAATGGACATCACACTTGTTGACTCATATTTATATGACGCACTTCCGTCTAGACTCTAAAAGAGATCAGAAACGGGCCATAAACTTCCATTTTTGCGAAATCCATATGGCTTTGGGTTCGATCACTCGGCTCAGATATTTGGCGATATAGTTAGGCCCCCAGTGCTAATTCGATTGATAATTGCCAGCCTGCTGACGCCTTTTCCAAACACATCTTCATCATCTGCCTAAACTCTGTTTTTTGGGCTGGGCTCTTTGGCCAAATTAAAGTCATGGGTTCAACGATAACTTGATAACCAATTCTGGATGCTTGACTGACTAGCTGGCTGGCTGGCCAAAGAGAGTACCTCTAAGCGTAATTGACTTGTTTGGCTGAGTGAATCCCATGCCAGCAGCAATTAGCACTGCTCTGGCAGCAGCAGCTGAAGCCACAACAAATACTTGTAGTGAATTTTATTCATATTTATGGCTCAATTTGATCGTTGCTTACGTGCAATCTGTGGTGGTTTTGGCATTTAATTTCGTGTTTTATTTTTCGAACTGCCGCACGCCACACGAGAGCGCGAGAGATGTCGTTCAATCTCTGTGGGTCTATGCGGATTTATTGAAATGCTAATAAAACGCTAAATGCCCCGGCATGATGATGAGACAGAATTCCGCCGAATACCAAAGCCACGGCGGCCTCAAGGCTGAGCTTCGGCCACGCCAAAGTCAAAGTTAAAGAAGTCAAGCGCGGTGCCCTGCAAGTCTGAATATCAGCAAACAGATATTAACTTCCGACTCCGTAATATAAACGGCAAACAACAATCAATAGCCGACAACTACAGGTTTTTCTTCATCTTTTTTTATTTTCTCAGATGTCTTGGCAGCATCTTCAAGTGAAACTCTCGTCACGAGCATGAGTCTGGTTTTTGGCTTGCTTTTTGGTTTATTTTTAGTTCCCCTGCCGCAACGGCGTCCGACTAAATCAAATCACTTGAGCATTTCATTATATTATTATAAGAGGAAGCGTTCTTTATCTGACGCTCGAGCAGCCCAAGGAGATACTATATATATCTGCATATGTGTGTTTGTATAGTACATCTATATGAAAGCCAGGGCGTTAATTCAATTAAAATCATTGCGACAAAACAGCCATGACAAAGCAGAGGCAAAGTCTGGCTTCGAAAACCCACTTTTTAGTAATCTCGGCTTGGGCCGATCGCATAGGGGAAGAGTTAAGATCGAACCAAGGCTGGCCCTGTTTTATTACAACCCCAAATCCGACGAACATATTTTTTATTTGGTCTTAAAATTAACAAAGTTGATATTGCGTATACGCCACGTGAGACGATAAAGTATTTTAAATTAATCAATTTTGTTTCTGGGTATACATATGTATATTGAAATCGAAAATGGGTCTTACTTTGATTTTATAGAAATATGTCAAAATTTAATTAATTAAAAGAAGATTAAAAGAAAGAAAACTAGTTTTTTAATTTAACCAAGAGTTTCTCTAACTGTTAAATATTTTGTATGTGACTTTTTTCACAACTGTATTTGTAAATATGTACATACTGAAAAGCATATAAATTGTTTCAAACATTTTATAAATTCTAAAACAAGACATTTTACCTTTATAAAAAAAGTAAATCTTACGTTTTATTGCATACTTAAGAGGGTCTCTGGGCCAGCATTCCATGCTCGTCGGCAAGGCCCGTTCACCATTAATTTGCATTACTAAATAACTCAGCTAAAGCCGTTTTCATTCCACGTTTTATTGGCCGTCGAGTGTCACGTGTTGTGTTGGCTTTGATGCAAATTAGTTGCTGCTGCACATCGCATGGAATCCGTGTTGATTTCTGACCCCCACTCCAAGCGGATAAAGCCTCTGCCCAGACGCCGCAAGTTCCAGTTGGAAGCGCGATTCACTTATCTGGCATTTATGTTTGTTTGTTTCTTTCTGTTTTTTGCGTTGTTCCGCAGCCAGACTTTCCAGATATAAGTTCTGAGCATATAGTCATGAATGTAGTATGAGTGACAATTTGTCTGCGAAATAAAGGAGCTATTTGCGACTTAGCATTTAATAAGTGAAATTAAATGGAGTAGTTGAGTTGTCTAATAATGTTGTGATATCTGTAAGCCTTGCTAAATTTTTCACATAATTACATTATTGTCAAGATATTGAAAGCCTTAAACTGAATCTTCTATGCATATTTTCATATATTATCTTAAAAATAGTTTCGGTTCTGTTGTTTGGGCAAAACATTTTTTGACTATCTCTAACATACATATATAATAAAATATAATTCCAGTATAAAATACATAATTTTAGAGGGCTTATCGCTGAACAGCAAACAAGTACCATTTTATTTAAAGCCTTGAAAGCTTCCCTCAAAAGTAAACATAAGCAAAAATTAGATGTGACTTTCTTTGGAACTGTGAAATATAAGGAAAAGGAAATAAACGCGATAAGCCAAGTCTATATTCGAATTGCAACATTTCCAGCAAAGTTTACACCGATGGCACTTGAAGTTTGAGCTTGACCATGATGGACGAATCTCTCTGATTTATATTGCAGGTCCGACACCAGACATGCTGTAGCAACGTGAACAGGATGCAGTTGAAGTAACTTGAATATGGACCTTGATTTCTTAGGACTCTGTAAGTACACAACCAGCGAATTCCGCTATTACCGATTACCACAAGTGTTTAGGCGCATATACGTATATATTTTTGGCAAGGATAACAAATTCAAATTCAAATGGGGTCCTTGCTGTGGCCCCGTTGAAGGCTGGGCCCGACTCGCCGCGTCATTGACAACCAAAGTGGCTACCGAAAATAGATATAAACAGCAAAGGAGCCTCAGATGGGGATTATTATACCCTAATTAAAGCATTGGGATATAACATTTTGGAAAATATTATGTATCAGTTATCTATATTTTTGTTTCAATTTAATTTTTCATTTTAAATGATGAAATGATATAAGTTAAGTTAAAGTTGACTGTCAAAATTTCAAAAATACCTAAAGTTTTGGGGACTTAAGGTCCTTATTATATTGGTGATCAAATCTATTTTGTAAAAATTAATTAAAGATATTTGATAAAAGGCAGGCTAATCCAATGAAATGCCAAAGAAAAGTCCTAAGATATAGTTTTTTTCAAATCGATATTTATTGATCCTGTTTAGGTTTAAGTATGTTTAAAAAAAATGTATAAAAAATATATTATAAAAGCCAGGCTAATTCAAAACCCTTATAATCCCTAGTTATAGCCAGAGATCTCTCCCTCGCATTAGGGTATCTCAGACCCCTGCCTGGGGCTCTGCATCTCGAACACCCACCCACACTCCCAGAGGCACAGATAGCCTGCGGAATGAGACAATCAGGATATATATGATAGCTGGGGAATCGTTTAATATATTTTCTGTACGACTTGCTGCGCCGCAACTCCCCGCCTTGGGATTTGCATGCCACTTGTACGGCTCACGAAACGAGCAGGTTGTTTGATCAATAACACGACCGACTCGATTGACTCGCCTGGCGGCGGGACGGAAGCCCAAATATTTGCACACTGGTTATGATACCGCTGCCGCTGCCCTCACTCAGTCAGTGCTCTGATATTTTCTATCCGCATCCGACGTACCGCCCAGTGACTAACCAAATAATAGAGTTGCAAAGTTACAGGCTAGCAGCCAGCATTTGAGATTGTGAAAACAGTTTTGCTTCGCGGATGGCCTGGGGGATGCATTTGTAACAATATTTCTTCAATATTTATTTACATATCCCAGAGAGTTGGGAACGAGAGAACAACTGTGTAAACAATAGCTTGTACCTTGATTTGAATTCGAAGCCCTGCTGCTGCTGCTACTGGTACTGCTGGTGTTGCTGCTTTTATTCCAGCCATTTGGTTTCGTTTTCATCTTCGCTTTCATTGGTTACCATGCCAATGTAGTTGGGCCCTGGCTCCAGCTCGGTGATCCAGTTGAGCTTTTAATTTTTTAATCACTCGGAGCACCCGCCCCCGTTGCATTTTTGCTGCTCAGCGGGTTGTGAAGAGTGCATCAACCGTATGCTCGCTCATACGTGCGTTAGATAATTGTTTTCTCAGATACAAGATACAAAATACAGCAGAAGCAGCAGCAGCAGAAGTAACTCAAAAAACCCATTTGTGTTTCCATGGATGCTGGTTAGTCAGCTGCTAACTTGGCCATCAGTGCAGACGCCGCGAGCAGCCGCTGGCACTGAACGGAGTCCTTATTGACTCCTCTACTCCGCCTGTGAAAGAACCAACAAATTAATTATGGACTACCCCAAGACGCTGAATGGTAAATGTAAATGTTAACATAATCCTCCCTCTGCCCCCCGTAGGATCTATGCATAAATTACACAACAATTTATTTGGCACGTCAACAAATTCGCCCGCTCCTCAACTGGGCATTTATCGATCAAACAGAGACTGGGATTTTCAGGGCTTATCAGCGACTTGTGTGCTCCCTGTTTTTTAGAGTCCCCGAATCTGTTTTTCGTATTTAACTGCAATAAAAATAATGATTATCACTGCGTATGCATGGTAAACGCCCCCACAAACACGTACGCTATTCAATTTCTATATAACTGGAAACTGAAATTTGTTTTCGCCGCCTGAGTCGCCGGACTTTGCTCTACTTCGGATGATAAAGACATATTTTGCCTATATTTAGATATCACTTACGTGACAGTGTGGTTACTGTTTGCTTTATATATTGCATTTATTGCATTTCAAGACTTGATGAAATATTAAATAAATTGAATATTTAATTGGGATTACTAATCAGAGTAGGAGAACTAAATGTAAGTTTTAAGTTAATGCCAGAAACCCTTTCAATGTCTTAATAAACAAGCCCTGTCTAAGTTTATTAATTCAGTAATCATTATAGAAATAGTTTAGCTTATTAAAAAGTTAGGGAAAGTAATTCCTAAGATTATTTCTTGGTTAGTTATAGGCTATAAAGTATCAGAAGTTATATTTCTTGAACTTCAAGTTTAAGTTTAATATAAGCACCTTTTTTTATTAAACAATTTAAAATATTTAAAAATATTTTTGATTGTGCCCAAGAATAAAGAAAATTCATTTAAATATATAGAAGATTGTGGTTTATCGGATCTCAACCTCATTTAAACTTAGATTCCCAAAGTCTAAAAAAATTAAAAATCCTCATTACCCACAGCCCCCCAAGATCTGGCAGACATACACAATGAAGGCATAGACAATCTGGATCTGCTGATGCAGGGAGACTTCGACGACAGCATCCAGCTGGGACACAATGACCACAACGGGCACCTGGCCCCCGGTGGTGCTGGTGGTGGTGGTGGCAGCACCCACATGGACTCCCCCCACACACCGCCCATCAACGGTTTGGATTCCGGACGAATGGGTCTGAGCACGCCCGTGTCGACACAGGTGCAGGCGCACGTGCATACACAGTTGCCGGAGAGTCCGCCGGACTCGCAGCCCGCCTACAGTCCACTGGGCGAGGCACATGGCATGGCCATGCCGGGCCGGGAGCTGATTTATCCAGGACTAACGCACATGCAGCACCAGGGGAACCTGCTGCAGACTGACCTCGGCCAGTACGCCTCGCCTCCGCAGCAACAGCAGCAGCAGCAGCATCACTTTGCCACTCCGCAATCCGATGTGCGGGTGAAGCACGAAACCGGCCTCATAATGAATCCGGGGAACCTACTCTCCCAGCAGCAACAGCAGATGCAGCAGCAGCAGCAGCAACTCAACGAGCAACAGTTTCTCCCACATCAGCAACAGCATCTGCAGCACCTCCAGGATCTGGGCCAGGACCAGATGCTCTACTACGACAATGTGGGAGCAGCGGGGATGTACGCGGCTGGAAGCTACCAGAACCTGTCCACCTGCACACTGACCTCCGCCTTGGGACTGGGTGACCGCGTCCAGGTGATCGGAACCAGCCAGCTGTCGCTGAATCGTGTGTCCGCTCCCTCCACGCCCGTGCACTCGCTGTCGCGCAAGCGCAAGATGTCCACCCAGCTCGATTGTCCCGAGTTTGCGCCTGTGCCCAAGGTAGACTCTGGCCTGAGGATGAGCCCACTGCGCGCCTCTCATCACTCTCTGGCCACACCGACGCCCACGCCAACGACAGCCACAACGCCGGCACCCTCGCACTGCTCCGCCTCCGTGTCGCCGGCCTTGTCTGCCGTTCATTCGCAGGCGGAAAACAGCCTCGACGGGCAGTCTTGTGGTGGTGGCGGAGTGGCTCAGGGATCGGGATCCGGGTCGGGTTCGGGGAGCGAAGCGGGAGATCCGGCGGGAGGACAGTGCATACGGTTTAATGCCTTCCAGCCGGAGCACTGGCACAAGCTGGTCGACCAGGATCTCCAGGAGCTGTCTGTGATCTACTACCGCGTGGACGCGGACAAGGGATTCAACTTTAGCGTCTCGGACGACGCATACGTGTGCCAGAAGAAGAACCACTTCCAGGTTACTTGCCATGCGCGCCTCCAGGGCGATGCCAAATTCGTGAAGACACCGTCCGGCTTCGAGAAAATCAAATCCTTCCACTTGCATTTCTATGGCGTCAAGTTTGAGGCGCCCAACCAGACCATCCGCGTGGAGCAGAGCCAGTCGGATCGCTCCAAGAAGGCCTTCTATCCCGTACCGTAAGTAGCTCTGTTATAGATATACAAATAAATTTTTTAAAGAATTAATTTTGATGAATTTCAAACCTGATTCTCACTTCCTTCTCCCTACAGAATCGATCTCCAGAAGCACATTGTCAGCAAGATCACCGTCGGCCGACTGCACTTCTCGGAGACGACGAACAACAACATGCGCAAGAAGGGACGTCCCAATCCGGAGCAGCGCTTCTTCCAGCTGGTGGTGGGCCTGCATGTCCACACAATCTCTGGAAACTTTCCCGTGGTGAGCCATGGCAGCGAGAAGATCATCGTGCGGGCTTCCAATCCGGGTCAGTTCGAGTCCGATGTCGACCTTTGCTGGCAACGCGGTCTCACCCAGGAGTCGGTGTTTCATGCCGGCAGGGTGGGCATCAACACAGATCGTCCGGACGAGAGCCTGGTTGTGCACGGCAACCTGAAGGTCTCCGGCCACATTGTCCAGCCTAGTGACAGTCGCGCCAAGCAGGAGATCGGCGAACTGGATACATCGGTGCAGCTCCGTAATCTGCAAAAGATTCGGATCGTGCGCTACCGCTATGAGCCGGAGTTTGCTGTCCACTCTGGACTGCGACGCGAGAGTGACACCCGGGAGATTGTGGACACCGGAGTGATTGCCCAGGAGGTGCGCGAGGTCATACCCGATGCGGTGCAAGAGGCTGGCAGCGTGGTGCTGCCCAACGGAGAGGTCATTGAGAACTTCCTGCTGGTCAACAAGGTGAGGAAGCGAGTCTTTCGCTCAAGCTTCTTGTGATCCTGTCACTAACACCTAATCCCTGTTGCAGGATCGCATCCTCATGGAGAACATCGGGGCCGTGAAGGAGCTGTGCAAGGTGACTGGGTCGCTGGAACACCGAATCGAACACCTGGAACGTGCCAACATTGGCCAAAACAGCCAGCAACTGCGTGCCAAGGATCTGCTGGAGCCGCGCTGCCTGCTGCCGGAGCGTGGAGCCCTCAAACCCTACAGCAGCCGTCGGGATGGCTACGAGGTGTGCTCCAGCCGTTCCCTGCAGATCGTAATCTTCCTGCTGATCATCGTGATGGCTGCTTGGTGAGTAATTATATTAATATCCCCCGAATTAGATCTTTATACCTTATTTAACAGCCTGGCGGCCGTCTCAACGTTGTACTTTGTGGAGCACAACAAACAGCAGCAGATGGACGGCTACCAGATCTTTGGGAACGGTCACATCTTCCGTCCGGAGCCGGGGTCGACGCACCTGAGCGATGAGGATCGCCATTACTTCCACAACCTGCATACGCTCTTCCGGAACAAGACCAACAGCGGATGGCCAGGTCGCATGTACGCCACGAGCACAACACGTCCGCCCGGATATCGCCCCGGTGATGAGGAAACGGAAGAGCTGGCGGCAGTGATGACAAAGCCACAGGTGGCCGGTGCCCAGCAGCAGAGCCTCAAGCATGCCTCCTTCACGACAACGGCGCCACGCTTCAGCAACAAGACCCTCAACAGCAAGAAGACCAAGTGGCCCATCTCACAGGAGACACTGCGTCAGGTGGCGGGTCAGAAGTTGCTGCAGTCGCCGGCAGTCCATGTTCCTTCTTTGCCAGTAAAAACTCTTCCACCGCCGGCTCTCAACGAGACAGTAGCCTCCACGGAGAAGCCACCGCAGGCCATTCCCTTGCCGCAGGACTTTGAGAACAACTCCATCGACATTGACGCCCAGCAACAGCAGCAGAAGCAGTCGCAGCTGTCCGCTTTGAAGCTGGACGAGCATATCGTGGTAGTGGGCACCATTGCCAGCCCCGCCTCCGAGGTATCATCCGACTCCGATCCCCCGACAGCTGTCGCGGGTCATGCCATCCGCAAGTTCAACACCGGCGCCGTGTATACGAACGTGTACAAGACGGTGTCGCCACCAACGGCCAACCTGGCCCTGACCACCAACAAGGTGAGCACTGAGCCCGCCCAGAGTCCACTCTCCCAGGCCCTGGATGTGCCGCCACCGGCGCTGCCCGTGCGTAATAGCAGCGACAATCCGGATGCGCTGGATCTGCAGAACCTAAGCAATACCAACGAGTCTGTGGACAATCCCATTACCGGTGTGTACGGCTTTGAGTACCAGGGAGTGGGTCAGAGAGAATCCAACCTGGGCAGGCGCTCGGCGAATCAACGGAGTCTGGAATGGATCAGGCAAAAGACCATGAATACGCCGATCTTTGGCCAGCCGGCCGAATGCAATGGGGATGAGTCTGTCAGCGACAATTGTCAGGTGAGGATTAGCTTCATATTTTCCATATCCATCATTAATTAAAGATAAATCCTTCCACTCCCCAGTCCGTTTGCTTCGAGGAACTGCCACCGACTCAACCGCAGCCGGACAATGTAGATGCGAATGTGAAGGAGCAGCATGTTGAGGACGATCTGCAATCGGCCGAGGAGCAGGAATCGGATCCTGATATAATCGAAGCGCAGCCACTTGCCACCGCCTTAGCCGCAAGTAATGACACCGAGTCGCAGCCCGGGGTCCTTGGCAAGAACTCACACAGTACCGATGCCTTGGCCAAGAAATTCCCGCAGGAAACGGAAACGGTGCTGGCGAGCAAGGAAGATGCAGTATATAGTTTCGTTCACTCTGCCACAGCCCTGGAGCAGCTGACCAAGGCGGATGAGACGGTGCTGCCGCCCTTCCAGCTGGACTGTTGGAGCGTTGCTAGTTGCGTGCTGGCCGCCCAGTACAATCACAGCATCGATGTAGAGCAGTTCTGTCCCAGCACGGGTAGTTCCCTCAACATTAGCTATACAGTTCCGGTGTCGCGGTATCTTCAGGCTAGTAGTTTGGAACTCCATCTAAGGTTTGAGGAAGAAAACCCTATGTGTAAATGGAATTAAATCTATTTTTGATAATAGCTCGAACAAGCCGCTGCAGTGGTCCATCTGCATCGACGAGGACCAGGCCAAGGCCAATGCCAACGCACAGCTCAACGAGGATGATGAGGCCCCAGTGAGTAGCGGGGTCAAGATCCTCAAGCAGCTGGGCAACAACAAACTCATCCTGGCATTGGACTTGCCCCCCCGCGGCTACTTCCTGCGCGACTTTATGCTGCGCGCCAGCCAGGACCTTGAGCAGGTGGGTCTCAATGCCTTCAAAGCCAACTCCTTCAGTGATTCCTCAACAATCTCAGTTACAGCAAAAACTTTGCGATGACAGCGCTCACCTGGCGAACCCCATACTCCAGTACAACTTTAGGATCGTAAGATATTGTGATTAGTTTACGGCTTAATTTATGGCACGGATGGATCGAATCTGAGCCCCAAAAAATTAATGTAGGCGGCAATGTCCCCTCCCGGCACACCACCCAATACGGAAAACTCGTTTAATTAGGAAAATGAGAAAAGGAAACCATAAAACTGTTGATCAGCGAGAGCAGAAGTTGAAATGAATACATTTATACGTAAAGACAAACAAATCATTAACAAATGCAAAACCAATATCGACCATTTAAATAAAATATGTAGAGAAATCTAGTACTAAAGACTTTTAGTGGGCGGAAAATGGCCGTGGAAGGTCACCAAACAAGGGTTTTATTCCTTTAAAACATCTAGAAATAGCTTGAAGCTAAATCTAAATCTATTTCGGTTGAAATACAAGGGATTATCCAACAAAGAATGGTTTGGTCTTTTCATCTATGACAAATTAATGCACTTTACTATTAAACCAACTTATAAACTTAACAGATAAGGGATGTAGCATACGTTACACAGCAAAAGGCTGGTCCTTTCCATCCTCGTGGTACTTGATGTAGGTCTCCCCGTGCGTAAAATCCTTGGTTCCCTCCAGGCGACCCCGCGGCGGTGCCTTCTCGTAGTCAAATGCCTTCGAAGATTTACCAAACAGCTGGTTGGCCATCTCAATGTCCTCACGGTACTTGCCCACGACCACCTTCTTGCCGGTGATCGGGTCGGTTATGTCACCTAGCGGATAGACGACTTTTTCCACTGCGTGCGTGATGAGGCGGGTGAGCCGCTCGGGCAACTCTCGAATCAGGACTACGTCGCCGGTCTTGCACACCTTCTGCGGATCGTGGGCGAAGTAGAACTCGTCCTTTTTAAAATACTGTTTGGGAAACGGCAAAAGAACTTGTTAATTCAGTGCGGCACAGTAATAGGTTCTGAGCTCTCACCATATTCAGGTTTTTGTCCATCTCCATGCGGCGAATGCGGATCTTGGAGGCATTCTGCTTGATGCAGGGCATACACTGGCCCATCAGCAATAAACCACGCCTCGACATGGCTTAATAAGAGTTTAATTAATAATTTATTATAATTTAACTTGAGATTGTTTTCTTTTTAGCAGTGCCGTCCACCCCTATCAAAGTCTTTAACCGATACTCTAAATCAAACGATTAATTCTATCGATATTATTCTGACCGATAAAAGTGAATAGCCAGAAATAGTTGATTATAATCCCCGAGCGCATTTTCCAAGGATTGTTGTCCCACCGAAAAAAAAAATAGAATTTCTTTTCCTATCATTCATAATAAAACCTTAATTTTACCATATAGAAAGAAAAAGTTTTGACGGTTGGTTGATTCTTAGTCGATTTTAAACATTATTGACTATCGACTAATCGATTGCATATTCGTTTCTTACTACCAGCACTAACCGATTCCACGTGTTTTCCTTTTTCGATTCGCGCGCAACACGTGCAGAAGTCTTTATTTTTCATCTCGCTAACAGACAACCGCATCAAAATGGCTGACGTTGGTAAGTGGCTGGGACTGATGAATGAACATGGGGCTGCAACTACAAGGAGTCTCTTCCCGCAGAGGTGCGCAAGGAGAAGAAAAAGAAGAAGATCAAGGAGGAGCCCGTGGACGGCGATGACATTGGCACGCTGCAGAAGCAGGGCAACTTCCACATCAAGCCCTCGTCCAAGATAGCGGAGCTGGACACCTCGCAATGGCCGTTGCTGCTAAAGAACTTTGACAAACTTAACATCCGCTCCAACCATTACACTCCGCTGGCCCATGGCTCGTCGCCACTAAACCGCGACATACGAGAGTACATGAAGACTGGCTTCATTAACCTGGACAAACCCTCGAATCCCAGCTCGCACGAGGTGGTGGCCTGGATCAAGAAGATCCTGAAGGTTGAGAAGACAGGCCACTCGGGCACTCTCGATCCCAAAGTCACGGGTAAGTCAGCCTGCGCCGCCACACGATGCGCGAGTTTTTCCGTTCGGACCTAACCTAACCTCAATGTGCAACCGCGTGCTCGGCAGGTTGCCTGATTGTTTGCATCGACCGAGCCACTCGCCTGGTGAAATCGCAGCAGAGTGCCGGCAAGGAATACGTTGCTATCTTCAAGCTGCACGGCGCCGTCGAATCTGTGGCCAAGGTGCGCCAGGGTCTGGAGAAGCTGCGCGGTGCCCTCTTCCAGCGTCCACCCCTTATCTCTGCCGTGAAGCGTCAGCTGAGAGTGCGTACGGTTTACGACAGCAAGCTGTTGGACTACGATGAGAGCCGCAATATGGGTGAGTCCAGCTTTCTTTATCTCTTGGTTGTTGCGGAGCCGCTGCGCCGCCGCTGGAATGTGCTGTCCGGCAGGCGTGCAGCCTGGCCTTCGCCTAGCTTTAATCAGTAAACTCCAGTATTTGCCAACCGACGCAAATGCACATTTTATTTGTTTAAACCACCGTGTCTTTTCTCTCCTCCTTCGCTGGCTACTACTCACGTGCTTAGGTGTTTTTTGGGTTAGTTGCGAGGCCGGCTCCTACATCCGTACCATGTGCGTCCATCTGGGACTGGTCTTGGGCGTCGGTGGCCAGATGTTGGAACTCCGTCGCGTCCGCTCGGGCATTCAGTCTGAGCGCGATGGCATGGTGACTATGCACGACGTTCTGGACGCCATGTGGCTGTACGAAAACCACAAGGACGAGACAATGCTGCGTCGTGTGATCAAGCCATTGGAGGGTTTGCTGGTCAACCACAAACGTATCATCATGAAGGACAGTTCGGTGAGTTCCGGTGCCAGATTTTTGTTGAAATACCCCATGATATTAAGCCGGCAGGTGCTCGCAATCCCCACGAGCGCCTGTGACTATGATTGGGAACAGCAACCGCCACTGATGTGTGTATGTTGGGCAGCACTTACTCCGTGCGTACGACAAAGAAATTTCAGACGACATTCCCATTCACGAAATTTATATCCTCTGAGCAAATCTTTGACCGAATCTGACCCAACAATTCCCATCTTTTTTCCGCAGGTAAATGCCGTATGCTATGGTGCCAAGATTATGTTGCCCGGCGTTCTGCGTTACGAGGATGGGATTGAGATCGATCAGGAGATCGTCATTTGCACCACCAAGGGCGAGGCTATTTGCTTGGCCATTGCCCTGATGACCACAGCCACCATGTCGTCGTGCGACCATGGTGTTGTGGCCAAGATTAAGCGTGTGATCATGGAGCGCGACACATACCCGCGTAAGTGGGGCTTGGGACCGAAGGCTTCAGCCAAGAAGGCGCTCATCGCCGCTGGCAAGCTGGACAAATTCGGCAGGCCCAACGAGAACACGCCTAAGGAGTGGCTGACCGGGTTCGTGGACTACAGTGCCAAGAAGAAGGCAGCGGATGCTGAGGCAGCTCCCACAAATGGCACAAGTGAACCCAACAAGGTAAAATTTCACATTTATCTTCATCCTAGCATTTTACTTAACAAGATTTTCCATTTTTCCGTGTAGCGTAAGCTGAGCACTTCAAGTGTTGAGGAATCAGCGGCACCTGTTGCTTCTGAAGAGACACCGTCCAAGGACAAAAAGAAGAAGAAAAAGAAGCACAAGGGCGACGAAGAGGCCCCAGCTGCTGAGGAGGAGACTGCCTCCGGCGATGCGGAACCAGTGGAAAAGGAGAAGAAAAAGAAGAAGAAGAAGGATAAGGATAGGGACAGAGAAGCTCAGGAATAACAAGTTTCTATAGGATTAGGTTTTAAAGTAGAAAACTCTACGGTTTTTTGTAGAGGCACGCCTACAAATTTGCATAGTTACTAAGTTTAAGGAGTGTTTTTATGTGTAGAAATACAAATCTAGATTTCAGATGCATTTAAGTGACATTCGCAATGCAATAAACTGTAAATGTTATTGTACAAAACTGTTCGCTAGTTTTCAAGATTCAAGAAGTTCTATTTAGCTTTCCAGTTTATAGTCTGACCACCATGACAGCACGGTAAGTTATATTTTTTAATATTATAGACTTCAAATGTTGTTTTCGTTTGCTTTTTTCTGTGATGAGTAATAACTTTCGCCCCTATCTGAAAATTGAAACTTCTCCTGTTGAATGCGAGATTGGTCTTACTGAAGACAAAAGCAAGAAAACGCATTTAAGTTTCTTTGTTTATTAATATTCCTTTGGCTAAAATACTAATAATAATACTTTTGTAATATTTTCAGCTTGGATATTTATTACACTGGGACCTTCACTTCATCTTTCAATTGGTGAGTGTAAATTCTAGTTTTCTTATTAATTAAATAAGTGTTCTGATGAGTATTAACTTTCGCCCCTATCTGAAAATTGAAACTTCTCTTGTTGAATGCGAGATTGGTCTTACTGAAACCTATACCACAAAACATGGATTTAATATTTAAAATCTAACTATATTAATATTAACAAGAAATTACATATATTGATTTGCAGTTTGACTCAACCAAGAGGAATAAACTGGTTTTCCGGAGCTTAAAAGCCAAGGTAAGAATATTTTGTATTATGTAAAAACACAAATATTTATGATGAGTATTAACTTTCGCCCCTATCTGAAAATTGAAACTTCTCCTGTTGAATGCGAGATTGGTCTTACTGAAATTTATACTCATTAAAACAAAGTCATAAAGTGCTTAAGAACTTACTAACTATGTATTTTTTTTATATTACAGATTAACTCGTTTTAAGGGCACTAATTCTAAAATGGTTTTAAATTCACAGTTTAAAGGTAAATATTTATTTTGAAAAGAAGTTTAGAATATTCTTATAGTGATGAATATTAAACTTTCGCCCCTATCTGAAAATTGAAACTTCTCCTGTTGAATGCGAGATTGGTCTTACTGAACTTTTTTACATTCATAATATTTTAAAATTTGTTTAAACTTTTGACTAAAATGAAATATTTTCTTTTTCATCTTTCAGATGGCAAAAAAACGTTTTCGTTGACGAAGGTAATTATTGTTTATGACTTATTATTGATCCTATTGCTAATGATGAGAATGGAAAGCTGAATTATGTGGCATGATTTTCACATTAACCGCAACAAAATCCTTATCCAATAGGTCCTACTGATAATATTAAAAAATCTTTAGAAGTTTTCTTTATACTAACAAAACAAGTAATACAAGTAAATTTATTTTTCCTTTTCAGTCCCCGGCATCATTTCCACAGATTTTGGCATTTGGATTTCCTTACTATTTATATTTTTCCTTTTTTTACAGTACAGTACTGCTCAAAATATCCAGATTTATATTTATTTTTTGTCTTGACTATTGAACGTAAATAAAAGTAAACAAAGAACACGTGATATTTACTGGGTGGGATTAGGTCATGCGGTATTATAACCTAAAAAACCAGTCTAGTTCTGTAGCAAAGCCTTTTTGGCGGCAATAATATGCCAGGGATGCCGAACACGATAACGGAAGAAGAAGCACATCTAGGGGAGCGGCTGTTTGTTTGTAAACATAAACATATTCGTTTCCAAGCGCAAAAGGGAACCTGATAAATGATCCTCTATATTATTTTACCTTTTCGATCGTGGGCCGCACTTCGCAGGTGGTTAAACACGTTTTTAGTCACAGCGAAACTACCAGCACGCAATATTCCGCCTGTGCAGCTCTGCGTTTCATTCCATCATCCCTTGGCGCGTTGCCAATCGGTCGCCATGTTGAACCTATCGCAGTATGTTTGTCTGTCACTATTTGTGTATGTATTCGAGTATGCTTTTTTCGACGCGACGTCAACGCGAGCTGTGGTGGTGAATTGTTAAAATAACTTCTACGATTGCGACAAGAAAAGAGATTCGCTACTGTTGGAGAGATAGCAAACGACTAAGTGACACTTTAAGAGCAGGTAAGTGTCTTTAAAGGTGTTTTAAATAAATCCGTCAGGACATTAGCGGCAAGGGGAATTTTTGCAGAGTCTGAGAGGGTGCTTTTAGGTGACGCATGCGATCGGTTGTGTATGTATCTATTGCGACTCCATTTTGCATTTTACTTTTGAGGTTATTTATTGGTTTCCGCAAAACTGCTGGACTTGGGCTTCTTAAAGAAAATTTTACATGTGTTCTGTAAACAAATGCAAGGGATCTGATGAAATATACCGAGACCAGTATATAGTTACATAATGTAATGCAAGATTGGCCACTGTTATTTGGTATTGATTGGATCGTGCGGGTGCAGACAGACAATAATTAAGTCTTTTTTTTTACCCATCCCCGCATTATCAGTGTTGATAAACGAATGTAGTTTTGTGGGACTGCTTTATATCCGCCTTTGTTTATATGTTATAATTGGAAACTTATTTATTATTTATTCATTCTTGTATTCTGCTAGTGGTTAGTGTTGCCAATCAAGCATATATCGTAAAAACGTAATACTTTACTGCAGTACCTGAGTTAAATACTATTTTGTATATTTCTTAAGAAAAACTGATTCCTAGAAAGATTGCGTTTCTTGAAGGCCGCGATCGATTTTTAACTCACATAAAGCTAATAACTAGGGCCTTTGCAAATAGTTAATCCCGAATTTACAGTGTTGCAAAATAAGGACTTTTCCTCAAAGTTGTTTTCTGGCCTTTTTTTCTTGCATTTTTATGTAACACATTTATCGTCATCGAAGCGTGCACGTGTACCGTACCGCACCCCCTCTCTCGTTCGGTTTTACCAGTGCAACAACAACAGCCGCTAGCTCGTTGCCATCCGTTCCGCGGAAATGCCTGGAATGAAGAGGGCCCAGGGCTCACGCTCACACACATGCAAGTTGTGAGTCGGAATCTGGATGTTTTGTGATCTGATCGCAAATTCGCACGCGTCGCCAAATTAACTCGCTGCCAAATTTTTTGTTCCGCGAATTCTGTTTAGTGTAATTGTGCCGCCGCCTAGTGCATTATATTTTCGACGTTGTTCATAGCCAGCATTGGTGCGAAAAAAAACCAAAGCAATGTTTTAACTCTCTGCTGCTGCTGGTGCTCTTCGCCTCTGTGCCTGTGTGTGGCGCTGTGAAAAGGCGCTAAACCCACACCAGCAATCGCTGTCGCTGCGTGCATTTACAGTTTCTGTGATAATTTGCGTCTGTTTGCAAAAGTGCGTAATAATTCTTAATAATATGAATGGTAAATTAATGGTCCGTCTGTGTGTGCAGCATGTACAAATATTTTATGTAGAACCCCGTTTTTTCCCCCGTCCGTTGTGTGTATCTGCCATCAGGTTAACAGAGTTGCCCAGTTTCATTTTACTAAATATTTAGTTACGAACTTTCTCGTCCTATCGAGTACGCCCATGCATTGTATCATTTTGTGGCAGGTCTCTAGTGCCAAAAAGAGTGATCCCTTCTTTTTCCGGCCAGTGTTGTCAACCGTTGTTACTTTCCATTATTAACAATACTGGAAATCTTCTAGTTTTTGAGGTTAAAGTTTTCCTGCTGCGCAATAATGATTTTTCGCATTCTCTGCTTGCAGCATGACTAACGAGCTGCCTCCAATCATACTGAAGGGCAAAGAACTGATCAAATACCGTCGCCTCAAGCATAAATATCCCGTGTCCCGGGCCTTTCTACATCGCAACTGGTGGAATGCCAAGCGATTCATAATCTACGCACTCCGGGCCCGCTGCATTCTCAGGACATATGCCATTCGGCAAAGGCGGAACCATCGCGTTCGCCTCGTGCGCCGTGTCCGCATCCTGCTCTTCGATCCGCGGCTGAAGCGGATGATCAAGCGGCGTCTGCAGAACGTGCGCCAGTGGTCCAGCAGTCTGGTCGGTCACTACAAAAAGATGGGCCGAATCGAGGAGTACGAGGAGACTGAGCTATACAGCGTGTCTGAGCCGCTTGCTGCTGAGGAGGTTTCCAAGCAGATGAAGGAGCAACTGGAACTACTCAAAAGCGGAAAGCGAGGACTGTCATTTATGGAGGACGCAAATCGTAACGTGGAGGTCCTGCATGAAAGGCCAACCGAGACAGACACTGAAGCTACCCTAGATAAAGAGTCTGAAACCTCTGAGCCCATGGAATCAGACCTCGCCAGCTCCAAGGCGGTGGAAAAGGCAGTCGAGACAGACATTGATGTCACCAAAGACGCCGTCCAGGAAGAACCGAAAGCCCCTGAACCCATGGAGACAGACTTCGCCAACTCAAAGGCGGCAGCTGAAAGGACGCCTAAGAAGTCATCTACTCAACACGCTGCCCAGGATGAGGCACCCACCCCGCCGACACCCAGCAAGGAGCAGAGCAACCAGACCAGCACCTGCTCCAGTGCTGAGAAGCCGGAGAAATCTGATAAAACCGCCGGCAGCAAGTTCCTGGACATGCTCATCAGCAAGGTGCGCGTAAAGACATTTGCCCGCGAAGATAACATACCCTCTGAGGCCAGCGGGACAGCCCTTCCCGTCGTCTTCGAGGACGATGGCAGCGAGGATTTTGTGGGCTTTGACGAAAGCGTCCATCAGCCGGGAATGCTGCTTACGCCGCTCGTGCCACAGAACTGCAAGACATTGGATAGGAATTCCGCCTTTGTCAGTGACACTCTGGACGCTTTCATGCGGGAGCACTATACCAATGACTCGGGGCAGGAAGAGAAAGATAAGCTGCTGGAACCGATGGGCCATGACGGGCAGGTGACATCACATAGCATGCCGCCGCCGATGGACATGCCTGCGGTTCCGGAGGCTCTCCAGCGCCTGAGAACCGTTGCCGAGCGGCGACAGTACCTGCAGCGCTGCAAGAACCAGAAGATGGCCATCATTAACAACGAGGCAAACATATACAGGGAGCTGCAGCGTAAGCAGAGGCAGCGTAAGGTGAAGATTGGCGCCATGCAGGCACTACAGGCGCCCGACTCCCAGATGCCCTTCACCCGGCAGGGCTGGCAGGCGGCTAGTTATGTGGCCACCGAGAATTCCAAGTATTACTATCAGGTTGGTGTTCCAGCAATAATATACTTTTGTCTTTAGAATAACATAATCCCAATACCTTATCAGGTGATGCAGGTCGACGGTGAGATGGTGCGCCTGCCCGGCGCTCGGGGCAACAATCAGCAGCGCGAGAAGAGTCCCTACCTAAGCACTCTTACGCCTCGAGAGCAGGCCAGCATTAAGTGCAGCGACCAGTGTTTGGACGCTCGCATCTGTGAAGAGTTGACAGTGATTCCAACGAAAGCGTCCTCGCCGCGGAACCCCAAAATCCTTAATCAGTTCCCCCTACCTGCCATTTTTCGCCCCTGCCCGCTGTCCAAGAAACCGCTGCAGAGGCCACTAGACGACGACACGGCCGCGTTGCTGCTGGCTGGTGGAAGCATGGCAGTTGTGAGTATGCCGAACGTGCAGCTAGACGTAATGCCGGAAGTGGGCCGTCCTCTGGATGAGATCGCCAAGCGGTATCTTCAGCATATTCTGCCCCATCACGACATAACGCGGGAATGGGCAGAGTTCAGCGTGTCTACGCTGCAGCAGCCACCCGCCTGCATGAAGGATGCTGAAGAACAGGCTTCCCAGACGCCAGCCGGTCGTCGGAAGAGCTTCACGTTTGTTATTCCCTACCTGAACGACCGGAATCACATACTGGTGCGGCGTGTGGTGGATCGATCAGAGGAGCTAGATACTAGCTTCAACGAGGCTCCCGAGAAACTCCAAGAATTCACATTCCGGTCAAAACTGCCCCCTGAACCAGACTCCGATCTCCTGGCCTGTGCCGATATGATCAACGACATGATTAACACGGTGGCCATCAGCTGCAGCGAGAACAGCTTTATTAGCGAGGATCCAGATGCGAGAGAGAGTTCTGCCCGGGAACGTTCAGAGCTGGGTTCCATGAAGGAGGAAGGTGGCAAGGAGGCGGAGAAGCTGGGCGGCAAGACAAAGCGACTTCCCAACAAGCAAAAGCGCCTGGCCAACGAGCTGCGTCGGTTGAATGCAACCATTATTGACGCCGCCGCCAGGAATGCTGATGGTGAGTTTATATTTCCATACATAACTTTTTGGGTTTAGACAAAGACGAACATGAGCATTGGTACCTTCAAGTCTGGAAAAAGAAATCGGAGAGGGCGTCAGTAGAATAACAAACAAAGCGTATGCATTTAAGCAATAAGACGGAGAAGAGTAATGTGGTTAAGTCTAGAATCTCTACCTTTGTCCGAGTCTGTAAATATTGAAGTAATCCTTACGGCATTGTCAGGAAAACTAAAATTAATTATTGTTATTTCTACTATTTTCCAGCCAACAAGCCGTGCAGTAAGGATCACTGCCAGCTGGGCTGTCTCTGCGCCAGCTTGGCAGGTACAGAGTTGCCCCTGCGCGATCATTGCGGCAGGCCTGAATGTGTCCTAGAGTGCCGTTGCCTGGGTACGGATCAGGCACGAGTCATGCGCGTGGAAGCGGCTGATGTAAGCAACTTTTGTGATGTCGACGATTCTTTACAATACCCTAGCTAATTCTTTTTTATAATTTTAGGGTCATGGAATCTCAAATGATGAGGCCTTCAACTTGCGCCGTAAGGCCACGGCCCGTCTGGCGAAGATGGAGAAGGACTTCACCTCCACCCTAGTGCTCTGCGATAATGAGACGCTGCTGATCAACGACTCGCAGGGCGACAAGAAGCGTCGCTGCACCAAGGCCCCCAAACGATATGAGGATTTCGACGACACCGATATGTTTGAAGAGGAGGAAATCGAAGTGGTGTCGCCCACGTCGAAGAAGCAAAAGAAATTGGCAGCCGCTGCAGCTGCCGCGGCCTCGGCTGCAGCGTCTGCTGCTGCCGCGGCCGCCGCTGCCAATGCAAAGATAAAGTCGCCTGTTCTCAAGGAACGCTGCACCGTCAATGATACGGATCTGGCCCAACTGAAGCATTGCCTTGTGGGACTGCGCCGGCTGACAGATATCGACAACCTCGCCACCTTCTGTATGACACACCAGCTCTACAAGTGCTTCTGCGGCGGTGACTCGCCCGACGGCAAGCCAGTGATCATCGAGAAGGAGCAGTGGAATACAACAGTGGCCCACTTTAATCCGGAACTGGCCGTCAGAGCGCACTATAGCTTCGAGCGGCCACCGGAGGACTTGCCAATGAAGAAGAAAGGCAAAGAGAAGAAACTCAAGGGGAAGGTTGAGACGAAGCCGAAGAACGAATCAGAATCGGATAATCCCAAATCTGAAGTGTCGGAGCTGAAGAGTGATACCAAAGAAGACCCCAAGCCGAAGGAAAAGGCCAAGGCACCCAATAACTTCTTTGCAGATGACTGCCCAGTACAGCGTTCGATCGAGTTGGACACGATATTCAGCTACTTCCGGTCGCGACCTCACATATGCCGGCGAGCCATTTCCGTACCAAAGAACTCCTATCAGCGTCTCAATCAGCGCCGCGCGGAAAGAGTGCGTCAGTATCTGCAACGCCAGGAGACGCCCGAAATCATGGAGCTGCTCAAGAGTCGCATTTCGGGTGCCGTTACGCATTACCGAAAGGAAATCGACAAGCAAAGAAAGCGAGAGCTGGGAAGGAAGCAGAGCATCAAAGCCCCCATCATTGAGGTGCGCGATGATTCCGATGGCAGCGAGGTGACCAGCCTGTTGCTGAAGAGGAGCGCCGAAAAGGCAACCAAGGGCCAGGTGCCTAGTAAGCGCATGAAGATCCAGGAAGATGAGCCGCCGGCGCCAGAGCCCGAAAGCCCGCGCACATCGGACATTCAGGTACCACGCATCGCTGCCTGCTACTCGCTAAATGCCGCCTCTGTAGACGTTCTGGGATCTGGAATGTCCAACAATGCATCCGCTGTGGCCATGTCGATTAATAATCCTAACGAAACTGATTCCCCCAAGTTCAAATCCTTCTACAACGAGGTGGTGAAGAATATGAACACCCTGGTCAGTAAGAAAATGCAGGACATTGACTTGGCCCTGCAGCGCGAAAGCAAAATCATCCCGGCTCCCAACGAGGAGATTCTCTGCATCATCAAGTGGACCAACTTTCTGGCCGCCTTCGAGTCGGGCTTCGTCTACATATGGATTGTGCAGATGAAGACCTACTCCTTTTTGGCGGCCACCACCACCAACCAGATGCCTTCGGTGTGTGGAGCCATCTGTGTGGTGAACACCCGGTTCGCCCCTGATCAGCAGGCATTGCCTTTGATGGCATCGTTGCTGTTAGAGGGCAAGCGCAACGACAATACCAATAGACTGGCCGTGGTCATGCAGGGCAGGAAGAGCTATTGGCTCGTCAAGGGCTTCCTGCGTCTCATGGAGGGTAATGCCTGCACCAAGCCCACGCCGCAAACGCATCCTTTGCTGACCAAGAAGATCAATGTGCTTTGCTCACTACTCGTTAAGCAGCGCGTTCGGGAGCATCAGAGGAAGGTGCAGCAGGGCGAGGAAGCGTCGTCGTCTACATGCACGTCTCCAGTGCCCGAGGCTCGAAGGTCTCCCACCAAGCGCAAGCTGATGATTGCAGCCGGTGATGGAGGTTCCTCGGAACCAGAGCCGCAGAGGGGTTTAGCAACTGTCTCAGAACCCTCATCATCAGCTGCCGGAGCTCCCATCCGGTCTACTCCGCCAGTTGCTCCTCCAACAACCACGAGAAAAACTAACAGTTTAGGCCAGACCAACATTGAGTTCCGGAAGGTCACTCACAGCGATGTGGACGAGCTGCAAATACCGGAGCTGCACGACAACGACCATCGCTGGGTGGTGCTCGATATCTTCGATGACTTCTCACACATCTTCGTGCCCGCCTGCGGAGACATGATTTCGTTGACCCGAATCCACACCGTAATGCGTATGTCCGCCGAGTCCCAAAAGGTGGTGCGTCTGCAGTTCTTTCCAAATGCACCCTACGACGCCTTCGTCACGCCCTCCTCCAAGAAGAAAATCTATTTTGGACCGCTGCACCTCGACATGCCGCCGCCGGTGCTGCTACTGCTCCAGAGCGTTGACAGGAAGATGATGACGCGCGAGGCATACCAGAAAGAGCATGGCATTCCCGTAGATCGCCATCGCCGAAGTATGGCATTTTGGGTGCTGCACCTGAACGGGCAGGTGCACTTCGAGATCGAGGACGAATCGACGGCCAAGTTGGAGGCTCCACATGCGATCAAGATACCCTCGCATCTGTCTGTGGAAATAACCAATAAAGTGGCACACTCAACAGCCGCTTTTCCGTCAGTGGTAATAATCGATAGCGATGAGGAGGATGACGATCAGCTTGAGGCGGGACGATTGGTGGACACCGATGAGCAAATGACAGACAAACTAACAGTTACCCAGATTAAGCAAGAGCACCCGAGAACGAACTTCACCATTCAAACAATGCCCTCCAGCGGGGCCCTGCAGATCACGGCTGCCGAGTCTGTTGCTTCACCGCCCAGCCCTCCAAAGGACGTGACCATCTGCCAGCTAACTGGCGGTTTTATGCCGTTCATTTCCAAGGTGCCCGCCAAAGAGGGCGAGTCGTCAGTCAACACCACAATCACCACACAATACCTGACGCCGCAAGTGCAGCTCACGAAGTCCTTATCCGACGCTACGACGCATCCGCCCGCTGCCAAGATCAGTCGCACATCGATGCCGCTTGCCAAGATCAACGAATCACTGCAGGAGCTGCTCAGCAGTGGCAATACTGTGACACCTGGCGGAATAACGATCACAAAGTTGGATAGCAGCATAGACACCAAGGGGGGAGCCCAGCAGAAGAAGGAGACCACCGTCAAAATTGGCACCAAGCGCACTGTGGGCGGAGTTGCCAAGCAGCCAGCACCGAAAGCTTTGCCAGCACCATCTATACTCAAAGCCGGCTCTGCAGGAATCTCTGTCCTGAGGAAACAGGGGCCAACACCCAAGGCCACTCTACCGGCCCAACAGCCAAGGCAACACGCCTTAGGAGCAGTCGTAGCTGCTGTGGGGGCCAGTGCAGGCGTGAAGATATATCCCAGACCAAGTGTTCCCGGCCAACGTCTATCGATGCCGGGGAATACCAATCTAATTGTCAGGCCGGTGGCTTCGCGCCAATCCCTACCTACCAAATCGATGGCTGCCAGTTCAGTATCTCCTCTGAAATTGCCAGCAGCAGGCGCAGGATCAGCATCCTCACGGCTCTCGGTGCCCAACAGCAAATTAATGACCACAGCAGAACGCCAGACCCAGCCAGTAAAGGTTGTTGGCAAGCCGGCCGTTGGAGCTGTTCGTTCGGATCGGGCGGGAACCTCGTCTCCACCCAAGGCATCACCAACTACTACACAGAAGGCGAAGTGTACAGAATGCTGCTACGGGGTAATGGGGGCCAAGGGCTTGCCGCGCTACCGAGTCAAAGTAATGGGCTCCGACATTATAGTCAAGATACCCGACCTTGAAGTCGTGTATTTCAAGTCCTTCATGGCCGCCAGCGCATTTCTCAATCAGTAAGCTATAACTTATACATATATTATATTAGCATTGGTGCTAATTTTGTTTTCTTTGCTTCCACAGTCACCTGGCGAAGAACCCCGAGTTCAAGGCACTGCTGCCGGGCGATTGGAAGTTTCTGCCACTGAAACAGATATCAAAGCCACAACAAGAGCAGGTGTCTTTGGTGAAGCAACCAGCGACTGAGTCTCATGTGCCATCTAAAAACAAACATAACCCGGCCGCCATTGTTATCGAAGATTGAAGCGAACAGGCGAGCTGTCCATCATCATCATCACGCGCAACCCTTAGTTTTTAAGCACCACACCCGTACACTCCCGTTATCCGGATACATATTCTAAATATGTAAGCTGTTTAGTTTAATGATCTAGGCTAGGACCATCAAATGCTCGAGTTCGGTTTATCCTTAGGGTTTTTTTTATATAAATACACAACCAAATGAAAGTATTATTGATAATGAATAATTTTTTATTTTCTTGACTGAACAAAATCCTTATTTGCAGAATTGAAGAGTTGAATTAGAGAGCCTTTCTGAGTTTAAAATGTTTAATTTTTGTTAAAAAGATTTTCTTTATTTTTTTCAAGACTTGGAGAGGTTGTAAGAGAGTGTATACGAATATCTGATATATTTAGTCATTATTTCAATACACAGATTTGATATGCAGCAAGAAATATGTTTATTTTAAGTTTGATAACGTTTTTGTGAATGTGGGCACTCTCAAATTATAACTTTCTACCCAATATGAATATGTTTTGTTAAATAAATGCGATACAGGAATTCAAAATGTGCGAATTAATAGTTGTAATTTAAATAAAAGAAATAACGGCGCCTACGCATCAGCAGTTTGGACGTTTCAATTCCATGGCGTTCCGAGCACGCACAGCTGACTGCCTTAGAACGCGGAAGCAGAGTGGAAGGAAGAAGTCGCGGAAAGCAAATGTTTACGCAGCGTTTCCCGCACAA
This sequence comes from Drosophila nikananu, assembly GCA_008042635.1. Lineage (NCBI taxonomy): Eukaryota > Metazoa > Arthropoda > Insecta > Diptera > Drosophilidae > Drosophila > Drosophila nikananu. Next base: position 27,771 of record VNJV01013501.1, on the reverse strand, counting down.
TTTCTGGCGTTAGCTTAGTTTTATTTATTTATAAATAAATAAAAAAGCTTGTGGTATCATCGGAGAGCTTCGATAGTCAGCTGATAAGCACCCGCACCCAGCGTCCAGCGTCGCAGCAAAAAAATTGGCAAATCCAAAAAGAAAACACCTCCAAGGTCAGCATTATATGCACAACGATATAGAACCACCAAACACATGCACACACACGGGGGGATCGGGAATATACATATAGGCGACACTAATTCACTTGCCTAAACAATTTGCAGATATCGCTCCCGAAAGCTCAGAGCATTTTCTTCGATCGCTTGCTCTGCGGCACTCGCTGGGGCAGATTTCGATACATTGCGAACAGGGGAAGACGACCCCTGAGTTACTGCTGCTGGACGCGGAGAACACCATCACCACTACTGAAAATGGGCTGTGACGAAAAGCGGGAGCCGGCGGGCGGAAGGCTGCTCGTAAAGGATATACCAGAGCTGACGCAAGACCACTGTCGCATGCGCGATCCGGCCAAGGTGGAGCGCATCGTTAACGAGTTCGTCCTGGGCGGGCCAGAGCGCATGCAAATCGTGTCGGACTTCGACTACACCATCACCAAACAGCGGACGGAGGACGGCGGTGCAGTGCCAAGCAGCTTTGGCATCTTCAACGCCTGTCAGTCGCTGCCGAATAACTTTAAGGAGGAGACGGACAAGCTGTACCACAAGTACCGGCCCATCGAGATCGATCCGCACATGCCTATCTCCGAGAAGGTTCAGTACATGATCGAGTGGTGGACCAAGTCCGGGGAGCTGACCAGCGGGTTCGCCTTTGACCAGTCGGAAATAGATCAGATAGCGGAAAAGTACAAGCATGCGCTACGTGACCGAACTCACGAGTTTTTTGCGGACCTGCAGCGCCTGGATATTCCCACGCTCGTCTTCTCCGCCGGACTAGGCAACTCGGTGGTCTCAGTGCTGCGCCAGGCTAATGTGATGCACCCCAACGTGAAGGTGGTGTCCAACTTCCTGCAGTTCCGCGACGGATTGCTTGATGGCTTTCAGCAGCCGATGATTCACACCTTTAACAAGAACGAGACCGTGCTTGGAGGCAGCGAATACTACGACCTGGTGCACAACAGGGATCACATCATCGTGATGGGCGACTCTCTCGGCGATGCTGACATGGCGGCCGGTGTACCAGCCTCATCGCACATAATGAAGATCGGTTTTCTCTTCGATCACGTGGAAGCCAACATGGAAAAGTACATGAACACCTTCGACATTGTCCTGGTGGACGACCAGACCATGGATGTGCCCAGGGCTCTGCTCGCCCTCATTGAGAAGCAGCATCAGGTGAACCTGCTGGCCAGCAAGCAGAGCTCGCTGTAGGCGCAGGGTGTAAGGGAGGAGGAGGTCTTTGCGGTCTGAAAAGTACTCGGAGCCCCGTTCCTGCTCTCTCATTAGCAGGAAGGCGGTTGCTAACTGGAAATCAACAGAAGCTACTAATTAGGTGGTTTAGGTTTAGCCATTTTACTCATTTACGAATGAATGTGTATATTTCATGTATTCAAATCATATATTAAAGACAACGTTGTGCTTTGCAAAACCGAAGTAGAAACTAAATCTGTTTTATGGGGTATTATCTTTATACTATCTTTATTCCTATTATCAGAGATTGAGACATGTGTTTTTACTTGAGCATAATATCTTTTCTAAACTATAAAGTTCTTTATAAAGGTTATAAATATAAATCGTTCATTTTGTTTAAAGCAACAAGCTTTAAACTATTATCAATTAGGGTAACAGTAATTCAAATTTCTAAAGTAATGGAATGACAGATACTTTTTATTTTTTGAATTTAACAACGGTCGGGAATGTGTTAACCACCTGAAAATATATTACGAAAAATCTGAAAATAATCACAATAAATTCTGGAAACTTCGAATCGAATCGAATTTGAGATTCTGAAATCTAGAACGCGCCCTACGCTGCTGGGGATGAGCAAGGTGCCAGTCATTCCAACTCATTAGTGGTGGCCTCGATGTCGATAAATTGCTATCGGAATATACAAGAAAAATACACAAATCACTTGCAAATTAGGATTTTACGCACTTTTAATTTGTTTAAGGGCCCGAGGCGGATTGCGTTCCAGTTGAGAATTTCGACCAGGAAGGATCTACGCCACAGTCACCACGGAATCGCAGCGTTCCGCCACGTCCCCAGTTGTCCTGCCTAGCATGAAGAAGAGCGTCGCCTGAGAGCAGTTGCCAACAGAAGGCACGAGCAGCGGATCGGATCAGCTGTAGCGCCCGCACCACTCCACTCCACTCCACACCTTACTCCACTCCACTATAACGCACCATCCATCTGCGAGCGACCACAACAATACACAAGAGTGCAGCGTCATGTTCGGGTTCGACGGGGAGTACCGCCGCCGTCCGGTGCAAAGTCTGGGCGGAGCCTCGCACACCTGCGACCGGGACACTGTGATACGGAAGGCGGCCCTCGAGCGCCAGAAGCGCAACGACCTGCGCCAGAAAGAGAACGGAGCAGTGGTGCTGCAGTCGTATGCCCGTTCCTTCATCCATCGTCAGCGGGCCAAGCGGGCCGAGCGCGAGGCCTTCGATGCGTTCCTGCTGGCCCGCAAGGATAGCATTACGGAGGACGAGAGCCTGACGTTCCTGCTTCGGCGCCTCAACTTTTTCTACAGTAGCCGCGAGGCCAAGGATGGCGAACGACTGGTGAGTGCTTCCTGGTATTTGTAAGCTACCTTTCTTAAGTGCTTTATTCTTTCTTAGATCGAAGTGTGCCAGCAGATTCTGCGGCAGCCGGGACGCCTGCTGCAGCACTCTGCACTGGATTCGATGTGGCTGCTACGGGTCTGCAAGCTGCTGGACACTTGCCTACTCCAACTATCGCTGTCGCATACGGCTCAGGCCATTCCTTTGCGAATGCTGGAAACCTTCACCACCGTATCGGCTGTGCAGCGCCATGTGCAGGACGAGACACTGCTCTTCAAGTATTTGGAGCGTGTGTTTGGCTTCCTCATTGGCCGCAACTACTTTTTGCGCCTCCGACAGTTATTGGACGAGAAGTGCCCGCCGCTGGACGGAGAGACGCTGCATGCGCCCAGTCCCCAGGCCGATGCTCTGTTCCAGCTGCTGTTGCGACCCTTGGCGGTGGCCAGGCGGGCCTCTGCCGGGGGCCAGGTTTCGACCATGTCACTGGCCGTCTTTCGGAACTTCATCGTGGATATTTTGGCAAAGCCGCACACAGAACCCGTGCGGTATTTTGTGCTGCCCTGCCTTGCGGAGAGCGTCGAGTTCCCTTTTGATTTGCTGATGCGTTCGTTAGAGACAGCAGTGGCCGCAGTTCCACTGGACTCCGGGGATACCATGTCCGGCCGGCGCAGCTTTCTTCATCATGGAACGGAATCCGGCCAGAAGACCCAGGTCCAGGCCACGGAGGCGCTGTTCTCATCGTTTTTACTCAACTCCCTCCTGGTGCTGGATCGGAGGCAATTGGGTGAGGAGTCATCTTAGATTATAAATAAAACCTTGAGTTAATCATAAACCTGCCTCACTCTACAGCCACTTTGCAGCAGAGCTCGCTGCTAATCGTCTACGTTCGCCTCATCGCGGAAATGATGCCCAATATCTTGCAGTTGCCCAAGTCCACGCTTCGTGGCCATGCCAATGCCCCGCATCGCCACAGGGACAGCGACGACGAGTCCGAGGACTCGGACGAGGAGGAGGATCCGCCAATGGCTCATAGCTTGGACTACGACATGGAGCAGCCTGGCCGGTTGGTTGAGGAACTGAGTGGCAAGGAACGTGATTGCCTGCTGGAGTCCATTGCCATACTGAACGAGTCGGAGCGGGTGGACTTCATTGTCCAGCAGCTAGACCCGCTCATCGAGAACAGCCAGTTGATCTATGCGCTCTGCAAGATTTGTCACAACCTGATGATCTACAACAAACATGCGGTCTTCGAATATAAGTAAGGAAGCGAAGCCTGAATTTGAATGTGTATAAAACTCGTTTTTCCCGCAGGTTAGTCTACACTTTGGCCTTTACCCCCAAGTTTATCCGTTCGGTGTGGTTCAAGCTGGCGGCGGAATCCACCCAACTAGGCTTCTCTGCTCCCCTAACCCTCATTTCCAAGGGCGTTGTCCGTGAGTATCTTTCTATCGCTATTCAGCTTCTCTGTGTAATCAAAAATTCATCCGACAGCCAAGCAACAGGGTGTGGATCGTACTATTCCTCTGTTGGCCACCTTCTGCATGCTCTTCGGCCGTCTTCTGCCCACCCTGCACGATGTGGAGTTTGTGGAAAACAAGCTCTTGCTGCAGACGCAGGCCACCATCGACCATGTCCAACTCATGCCCTTTTCCATTGCGGAAATCGTACAAATGTCCAAAACGTTAAAGGAAATTAGCATGGGCCTCGTGGAGCTGGCGTTTCCCGAGACGCGCAGCAATTTGGCCAACTATCGCAGTGTTCTCGGGCACACGGATGCCGATGACAAGAAGATGCGCCACCAGAAGCAGATCTGGGCCAATCTCCTGAACGTTGTGGTGTTTGTGCTCAATCAGATTTACACGCGCGATTTGCGTCTGGGCTTTTGTCCGGAAGCCCACTGGACAGTCAGTCGACTCGACTTGCCTCTGGATAGACCCACAGATCTCCCACTGACACATAGCAGTCGCCTGCGCGGCATCCGACCCTTCCAACCGATCAGAGACTTTACGCGCGAGGACTTTGAAAATGGACCTCCCATGTCCACCAAACAGATACGCTCCATCACCATTCTTCGGGAGATTCCCTTTGTGGTGGCTTTCAGCAAGCGGGTGAGCATTCTGCAGGGACTGGTGGCGGCCAACAAGATGCGGGTGCAGGGGAATCTCCAAGCCTTCCTGCAGGGACCGTCCATTATGATCACGGTGAGGCGATCGCATTTGTACGAGGATGCCTACGACAAGCTGCGCCCCGAAAATGGTGAGTTTTCGTACAAGATACCATATATTTATAGCTCGAACATAAAATCTTGAAATCCTTTCCAGAACCTGACCTGCGTTTCAAGTTTCGCATACAGTTTATATCCCGGCTGGGTCTCGATGAGGCGGGCATCGATGGCGGCGGAGTTTTTCGCGAGTTTCTGTCGGAACTGATCAAGACTTCTTTTGATCCGAATCGCGGGTATTTTATGTAAGAGTTACACAAATATTTCAAAGAAAAAGAAATACATTTTCCGCTTTTTCCCCAGGGTAACCACGGACAACAAGCTTTACCCGAATCCAAATGTGCAGGACATCTGCGAGGAGTATGAAAAGCACTACTACTTCATTGGCCGCATTCTGGGCAAGGCCATCTATGAGAACCTGTTGGTGGAGCTGCCCCTAGCCGAGTTCTTCCTCACCAAACTGGCCGGCAAATACTCCGATGTGGACATCCATCAGTTGGCCTCCCTCGATCCCGAACTGTATCGAAACTTGCTGTACTTGAAGGACTACACGGGTGATGTGAGTGAATTGAATCTGGACTTCACCGTGGCCAGCAGTTCGCTGGGACAGACACAGATTGTGGAATTAAAGCCGCAGGGTCAGACCATCCCGGTGACGAATTCGAATCGTATCGAGTATCTGCAACTGATTGCGGACTACAAACTCAACGTGCAGATTCGCCGACACTGCAACGCCTTCCGCAGGGGCCTGTCCAACGTCCTGCCCATAGAATGGCTGTACATGTTTAGCAATAAGGAGCTGCAGATACTCATATCGGGCGCTGAGATCCCCATCGATCTTGAGGATCTGAAGAAGCACTGCAAATACGGCGGCGAATTCACTCCAGAACACCCCTCGATTGTAGCGTTCTGGGCGGCATTGGAGGGATTTGATGATATGCAGCGCAGGAATCTGCTGAGGTTCGTCACCAGCTGTTCCAGGCCGCCGTTGTTGGGCTTCAAGGTTGGTATTTAAATCCTAGTTTCACTACTATTCGTAAGGAACTCATTAAACTATTTTAATAGGATCTGGACCCACCGTTCTTCATCCAGAATGCTGGCGACATGGAACGTCTGCCCACGGCCAGCACCTGTACCAATTTGCTGAAGCTGCCACCCTTTAACAGTGTCGAACAGATGCGCGAAAAGCTGCTTTATGCCATACAATCAAACGCTGGCTTTGAACTCAGCTAATCTGTCTGAGCCCCTCCCCCCTGAAATCCAGAAACATATCCAAAACCACAGCCAGCCAACCCAGAAAAACGAATCACAATCCCTTACAATAGGCAGAGGAGGCGGGCAACTATTCCAGTTAATTTACAACAAATTGTACATTATAATTAACGTTGCTTAGTGTAAAGTATGAAGCTTATGAGGTCTCGTTTATCAAAAGTTCTCTTTGTATTTGTTTGAGTTTGTTTTTTCTTTTACCAAATTTTATATATACATAGATATATATACATATATGTAAATCAAAGCAAGGCAAGCTCAGAATATTTGAATAAAGGAAGGGGCAAGCGTTTGGACCCGAATGAAGGTATCCTCACACCCCTTTTCCCTGCATAATTTGTGCCAAAAATCATCCTTCACCTGCCTGGGAGCACCGACACCGTTGATGTTGCGTCCAACTGCCAGGCCTGCTGAATAATTCGCTCGTAGACCAATCGCGGCGCCGTCACGGCAAACAGAAAGTCGATGTGATTATAGCCAGCCACCTGATACATCTGTGTTCGGCTGTTGCGCAGTTCCCTGACCAGGCGCTGCACATCCGCCTGAATGGCCAGCACGTCCCGGGTGCCATGGAAGATCTGCAGCTGCAGGCGAACGTTGGCCAACTGATACGAGGGCGGTGTAGTCTGTCCATATCGCAGCGCATTGAGCCGCGGCGAACGGTAGTCGTACTGCTGGAATTGGCCTGCGGGCAAAACAAAGAGCATCAATGATAATTCCGCCTCCACGAGAATGCCGTTGAGGCACACACAGGGAAAAAATCTGAGTAACTATGCGGTATTTTGTTGTAATTTATAAATTTAGTAAACACGAAGTAGTCCCTTTCCTATTATTTATAGTAAACAGAATCCGAATTCCCAAAAATTTAATAGGTAAATTTATTCAAACATTTCATTTTCTCTGCGCACCTGTGCATATGTCCAATGTCCGACTTACCGCTATTGATGAGCTGTCCGAAGTGCTGCAGCTGGCGACGAGACATGCCCGCCGGCGTCGTCTGCAGGATGCGTGGCAAGATGTTCTGGCAAAAAAGGAGAACAGACGATGGCCATTTTGTTAGGCTTAAACTCCCAAAACGCTTAAATTTTATGAGCAACAGCCGGAAACAGGACCTCACCCTGCCCCAACCATGTCGGTGTCGGTGTCGGTGTATCGGTGTGTGCTCAGGCTGCTATTTCCGTTTCATTGCGACACAAAGCATACACGGAAGTGCACACAAGCAGCCACACACACACTCGTCACACATACACACATACCACCCTCCGTAAAAATCACACATGAGCGGGCACAGGAGCGAGGTCTCAGGCCAAAGGGCAAGAGGTCCTTGCTTTGATGCTCCGGCCTGGGGAGTTGAATTTATATTGCGGGTATTTGTTTTGAAATTAGCTGCTTATTTGTTGGGCGCTCCGCCTCAGCCTCTGATTAAGGTAAGTGCAATGAGATTTTCCATTTTCAATTTTCCATTCAGTGTATTGAGATTGATATTGATATTGCCTTAGGGCAGTGGAGGAGGCTGCAGAATTGAACAAGAGGCTTTCAAGAAGGCGGAAACCTAAATAGAGTTGTTTTCTAAAGAAAATATTGAAGGGGAACCAGTAGCCTCTACGGGAAATGTTTTATTTTTATCCTTTTTTCAAGTTTATCTTAAGAATACTAAACAAAAATCCTTTTAAATTCTGGCAGCAATGTCTAAGCATTTTTAAACCCACCAGCAAACAGTTAATTCAAAGCAAAATATACCAAGTAATATATATCCTATTATTGTATTGGTTTTTTTCCATTAAACTGAGCTAATAGGCTTTACAATTTAAGATAAATATTTTATTCTGATCTTTTTTCACATAAAGGAAATAAACCGAATTTGTAGTAAGATATTTATAAGCTGCTATTGGTCTTATTTTCCGATAAAGCTTTTTGTTTTGTTTATTTTAAATAAATGGGACTTGTCAGTGGAACTATTTAAAATCAATGTTTTCCGTTTAATTCAGAGAATCCTTGTTTAAGCACAATATCCGCAAAAAACTCTCCACGTTTTTGCGGATTTGCTGATGTTGCCAGTTTTTGAGGGGGTAACAGAGAGAAGGATATGCAACGACTCTTCAGTTATAGAATTTTATGTAAATCGCTTCGACTTTAAACTGCCATGACAAGCCATTGAAACGTTGCATGCATCGTCCTGCGGCGACATATTTTTTTGTTTTGATGTTTATTTGATTTTCCGCCTGGCCGTTGCATTTCCCATTTTTTTTTCTTTGTTTTGTATTCGTTTTTTCTTCTCCGTTTTTTATTTTTATTTTACAACCAGCCAGCAACTTGTGGCAAATACTGGCAATTTTGTGCCGCCAGCTTGTTTGTGTTTCCCCGAGTTTTTCTTTTCGTTTCGTTTCGCTTGCATTTATTTCTTTACATCTTTTATTTTCAGCTCGAATCTTATTCGACGCAGTGCAGTTGGCCAAGAGTGTTGAACTTTGCTAGGGCCGTGGGGGCGGGTCGGCGACGGAGGCCGCGGAGGTTACTAAATATGCGCAAATATTTATTCGGCCGGCTCCCTAGCTCTAGCTGTGGCAAGTTCGGCAGTTGTCGCCAGTATCGCCTCGCGCCATTTGCTCAAGCTCAGCGTCTTTTTGCTAACAATTGCTAGCTGCCGGGGATCTCGTCTGTTGACTTTTTATGGGAGTTATGAGCGCTAACACAGATATGACACGCGCTTGCACTCGCTTGACACTCGTGTCGAGTGGCAGTAGCTACCGAAAAAATTTGTATTCACTTGCCAGCGATGCCGACGTTGAAAAATAGTATTTGCTTTGCAACTTTCAGTTATTCCGAGAAACTGTCAAGCTTTATCTAAGTTTTTACTAAAGCCTTAAAAAGTATGCAATGCTTTTGGGTGAGCAAAGAGCAAACCTTTAATAATCAGCTAGATATCCTAGCTAAACTCTTCTTTATTTTATCGGATGTGCAAATGCTTATTTACCGCCTTTATTAAAGGTTTCAGAAGCCCCATGGATTATTCAGCGCTGTGAAATGCTTATTTATGGCTGCATATGTGAAAAGATTTAAGAACTATAACCTGGAGAACTTTTTAACCTTTTTTCATGCTCCCCACGGCAACTATAAAATGTTCAATTCCAGTTTCGGCAGCAGCACTGCAGTGTCCAGGGCCCGGCAGCCAATTGGCCAAAGCCCCCACTTTAATAACTTACAAGCGGCACTTGGCGCCCCCGAACCCCTAACTCACTTCAGTCGAGGTAGTAAGCCTTTTGAGCACGCGCCCCCGAAACACTCCGGACACACAGATAAGCCATAAAGTTTTTGCTTTCGTTGCACGAGCGCGATTTATTTGCCATATTTCACGGCAAAACAAAATTTAAATGTACCGTGTGCTGCGCGGGAAACAAAAAGTGTTTAAGGCAGCGTGGCGTATACGTAATGTGTGTTATACTCTAGTTAGAAGCCGCCAGCTGGGGCGGGAGTTCTGAGCAGGGAGATCGGGATGGAGGAAGGTAGGTAGAGGGAGAGAGAGAGGAGTGTGGAGTATACAGGAATTGAAGTTGTTGTTCGACCGGGGCCAGGAGGGGGGAAGAGTAACACACACCTTTTGGTTACACATTACAGCAAAAAAAAATTCTGCGATTCCCAAAAGTTGTTTCAAAGATGCTCTGAATATTATTTTCATGGTTAATTTTTTTAGGTAAAACAATTTTATAAATTACAGCTTATAAAAATAAAGAACTCTATTCATTTGATGAATTTTTAAGCCTTCTATCCTTTAATAACTCTCAATAAAAATTATTAAGGAAACTTTAAGGGTACCAAAAAAGTATTTTTTCTGAGAATTGTACATTTGATAGCTTGGTTCTGAACTTAAATCTACTTAAAATCCCTAATGATGCTGCCCAAAAACCAAATTTGAAGCTTTTTATATTCCAGCTAATTGACAAGTTGTGTACCTGAGCCCATCAACCCCTTTTTGGTTCGGCGTTACCCTTCCGTTCACAATAGTTCTGGCCTGACTTACAACCAGGAAGCTTTGCCCGGCAAGAGCAGCTCGTTTACGCATTTAAATTCAAATAACTTTTATTACCGAAACTAAGGCCCATGCCCCATGCCCCATGCTGCTCCTGCCGCTGCCCCTGCTGCCCGGGTTTGTCTGTTTCTGTGCGTCTTTGTGGGTGGGAAATGGTCGCTCACTCCAGAGTGCAATAAAAACTTTAGCATACAATAGGAAAAAAGTTTTCGGGGCGCTTTGTTGGCTAAATTATGGCCCGCATATATAATCGTACTCACACGATCCAATGGATAGTCGCTGAAGCCCACGTACAGGGAGGTGAACAGGGTGCACAGGGCGTAGGTGGGCAGGGAGGCGCTACAGAAGTACTGGCCGCCCACCTGGGTCAGTGACGTCGCCGGCAGCAGCTCATGGAGGCCGAGTGTGTTTAATAGCATCTACAGGGAAAGAGAATTCGCAGCGATATCAGTACCCGATACTGTTTTATAATTCATTATAAAATCGTACACAGCATACGCATACTACAAACATATGTCACCTCAATCGAAATAATATTTTTCATAATAACTTAAGAAGTAGATAAATCTTGGAATACAACGTGCAGCATGTTAACTTATGTTTCAAATCAAAATAGTTTCGAATTATAGGTATTAATGAAGTATATATTTTAACAAGAAAGTTTGTATACTCTTGCAGCTTACAATTGGATCATTGGCAGCTCTATGATACAGTAGTCCAATCTTGATAAAATTATAGCCGAAATTATAGAATAATAAAAAGTGGCCACATCTTAAATTATATGAAAATATGTATGTCGAAAATCGAGTTTTAAATTCAGGAAAGTTCTCCATTAAAAACTATGAAGAAAAAACCAAACCACACTGAAATCCGTTGAGTTTAAGCCAAGTTACGATCAAAAAACCACTGAAGGAGTTCGCAATTATTGAGCCAATTTAAGGGAAGAGGTTACATCGTTGATACTGATCAAGAATATATATACTTTATAGGGTCAGAAATGTCTCCTTATAAAACTAAAATTATAATACCCCGCAAGGGTATAAAAAGAAGCTGAACTTGGTTTGTTAGTAATAAATTAAGAATTCTCAATCAGAGAACTATAATTTATAACAGAAGAGCCTTAAAATAAACCTTTAAATTTTGTTTACTGATCACACAAAAATGTGTAGTTTGGAAATAATTTAGTGACATTTTTAAATGTGTCACGGAGAGGATCTACAGTGTAGATTCTACACTTTCTCTATTATCATCTAGCGATAGCTTTGACCATGAAAGCTAAAGCTTTCTTATTTGACGAAAACATTATTATCTGTTGTACGCAGCTAAAGGTTACATACTTGAATTTTTCTTAGAATCAGAAATGCCACATTGGAAGATGCTGATTAGTGGCTTTTGCACAGTTTTCTTTCGTCCAATCGCACACTGTGTGATTCAGTTTATTCGAGCTGACTGAACAATGCAGACATTATTATTGGTGAGTGTGATCTTTGGGCTCCTGATTCAAAGGAGCTTAGCCCGACTATTGGCGGACCGATGCGGCCTGGAAGTAACTGCGAAAATTACGAGTGGCACAAACGCTGATATGGAGGCTGCTGCTTGGATGGCAGTAGTTCGCAATGAAACACACTTTCTATGTGGAGGCACTCTGATTCACAAACGTAATTATATTCACAAATACGTATAAATAACACGTCAACGCCAAATTAATGGAATTTATTTCTTATCAGGTTTTGTGTTGACCGCCGCTCATTGCATTGAAGATCAAGGCAGATTGTAAGCATACCTTAAGCATAATAAAATAAAATATTTATAATAACATTATATAATAATATTGCCCACAGATTTGTAGAGTTGAGAGCATATAACTACACGCTCCCTACCGCAGTGTACGGTGTCACTCACGCGGAGTTTCACAGGGGATACGACAAAAATAAGATGCAGCACGATATTGGCCTGCTTAAACTACCACTCGATGTTGTGTTTACTGGTAAGTGTTATCAAGATGATCGCCTCTGTTGGACCTTAGATCTGATTTCCAATCCGCAGAAAAAATCCACCCGATCTGCATTAATTTACATCCCACGGGAGCGGAAGATGCTTCCTCATTCGATGCATATGGCTGGGGAGAAACGCTGACAGCCCGCATAAGTGAAATTCTTCAGAGAGTCACACTCCATCGCTACGATCGTAGCAGGTGCAACAATTTGAAAGGGATTTCAGCACTATCTTCAAATCAGATCTGTGCTGGGTCCTCGAACAGAGACACCTGCCACGGCGATTCTGGCGGTCCGCTGGTCAAAGAATTTTATTATGATGGCATCAGACGTCTAACGCAGCTAGGAATAGTTAGCTATGGTGTAAATACATGCACAGGTCTGGGAGTTTATACCGATGTCGCACGCTATGTAGGCTGGATTGAGGATAAGATTAAATCTCCAACTCCCCAGTATTATTGGCCTACATCTTTTGGTAAGCATTTTGACAATGTTTCACAGCCTCCATTCTACACACTGTAATGTTTTTAGCACCAGTTATCGCCAATCCGGTCTCCGTTAGTCCTCAAAGCGAAACAGTGCCTTTCGTTGACGAAAAGTTTAACGGAGTTGAACTTTTAGAAGAACCTTGCGGAACAGCAGTGAGTGCGAGAATTATGGATGGTTACAACGCCGAACCGGAGGCAGGAGCTTGGATGGCTGCTGTATATAATAGAACACACCTGAATTGCGGCGGCACTGTGATTCACAGACGTATGTACCATATATATAGAGTAATTAAGAAACCCTTACTTAATAGAGTTAACAAATTAAATGGATGGTTTTTGTCTCTCAGGTTTTGTATTAACATCCGCTCGTTGCGCTTCCATTCATTCCGACCTGTAAGTATACTTGACTGGCTTTCGATTCATTGTGAATATAATAATATAATCTTAATGTTTGCAGACGTGTCAAATTGGGAGAATACAACATTGATCGTCCAACTGTTGAATTCATTGTTACCAAAAAGATCATGCACGATAAATTCGACCAGGAAAAAGGCACTAATGATATTGGCCTGCTTCAACTATCACCCGATGTTACGTTCAATAGTAAGTGTTATCGAGTTTTTTCGCTTCTGATTCAGCTTATTTTGATTTCCTGTCCTTAGGGCATGTCTACCCAGTGTGCATTATCCTGACTCCAGAAGTTAAGAGCAAAGTAGAAAATTTGTACACATTCGATGCCTATGCCTGGGGTATAAAAGACTCCTCACATTGGAGCCGACTGCTTCAGAAAGTCACCCTCGATCGCCACGATCACAGTGCGTGCAGGAATATACCTAGTTACCCTCTAAGTTCAAGTCAGATCTGTGCTGGAGCTTCAGTAGGAAGCGTATGTAAAGGTGATGAAGGCGGTCCCCTGACAAAAAGTGTCTTTTTAAATGGACTTCAACGTCAAACGCAGTTCGGGGTCATAAGCAAAATTAGAAGAACATGCGATGGAATAGGAATTTATACCGATGTCACAAGTTATGTTGACTGGATTGTGCGAAACCTTTGGAATAACGTAGATAGGGAATCTGATATGGTAAAACTGAGAGCCAATAAACCAAAATAAATATCTAATATATAGATTTATCTATTAACGGTGTGTCATTTTGCAAACGACGAAGAGTACATAAACTTCGACTACCCACAGAGTCCTTACTTTCTGGCTTAATACTATCAAGTGTAGCGAGCTTATCACTTGAAAACCACTTGCTATGCCATTCACTACCCCAATCCATCAAGCATACGCACTGTGACTCCGGAACTGTCGCTGGCGAGCAATCGCAGTGGCGGACTGCTCAGGTGCTTGAGGAAGGCCACTGGCGCCATTAGCGCCGCATTGGCGAACCGCGCATTGTACTCCGGGCGCTGTGACAGCAGCACCAGCAGCACCGTGGTCCCCTGCGAGTGGCCGACGTAGTGCAACTGCCCCTGGCCCGTCCGCGCCAGCACGTAGTCCACGGTGGCGGGCAGGTCGTAGATGCCAATCTCGTGCCAGCTGAACTGCCAGAAGCGGGCGTCACTTGTCGCGAGGCTGCGATGCCCACGGGAGTGGGTGGTGCCCCTGGCATTGCCCATCCAGACGTCGAAGCAGCGGGCGTGCAGCTCCAGGGCCAGGGATCTGCCCCGGCCTCCTGTAACAAAGTCCCCGGCGGAGCCGAGGAGGCCGTGCATCAGCAGGAAGGGGCGCAGCTGGCGGGAAGCACACCGGGGATTGCGTGGCGCCGGAATGCGATGCACACTCAAACGATAACCGTCGGCGGTAACTACGCGATGCACCTGGCACTCGAGCCGCTGACGCTGCACCGCCTGGCACACGGAATCGATCAGCGGCGATGCCTGTCCGGCGATCAAAGGTATCCAACCGATCAGCACTATATAGACCGGGCTGAGCTTCATAGTGTCAGATTTCGAATGTGACTTTTAGGACATGATTGTGGTTACGTGACGTTCGAACGGCAACTGCCGTTGGCGGTGCATTCGCTGGCGGTTTTTGTGTTTGCGTATACGCAATGTGGCCGGCCTGCTCTATTCATAACTACAGAACGCAGGCAGTGTGAATGGTAGCTATAAATAAACGCATTTTCAACTTTTGTTTACGCGCCCCGGCACACAATTGATGACACCGAAGGTAGCTGGCCTAGAAACGTTAAAATATGCACTTTACGAGTGCCCCAAATGGTTAAGTGAGTCTTACTGACTGTGTATTGTGGAAGTTACTATAGGTACTGTTGCTTAAGAATAAAAAATATTAAAAAGAGATTATAAGTTCTTTAAATGAAAGGCATTTGGAATCAACTTATTTAAGTAACTCAGCTTTAACACCAGTTTACATTAATTTTGTTTGAACCGGATAATGGGTTCTCATATCCTAATTAGCTATATTAATTAACTCCCCCGACTTGGCGCTATATCGTTGTCAGGGCAGTGGCCAAGTGATGAGCTCCAAGCCGCAATCTGCTGCTGCACAATGCATTTGGAGGCGAAATCAAATATGGTCGCTGAGTATATATCATGCATTACACTCTATACTGGGCGACTGACCGACCGGACCGCCTGAGTGACTGACTGACTGACTGACATCGGACAGCACATTTTGGGGCAGCAGCAGCCTATGTGATTTACAATCTGAATGGCTTGGACGTGTTGAAAATGCAATCGTGCTAATTAAAACGACCGCGACACAGAGCGTGTGAAATTATTACACAGCATATACGCCACTATATAGACGTGAGGGCAGATCGGGGAGCTGTGGCTTGTCTCGGTTGCCAATGGAGGGAAGGCAATTAAGGAGTGTGGTCAGCTGAATGACCATTCTAGCTTTGGTCACCGAAAGTTTAATGCACATAGTTAATTCATTCGATTATTTCGCAATGTTTTTGCGGTGTCCTGGCAATAAATGAGTGCTTCTCTTTACACATTTAATTTAAGTGGCAGGAGTTTATGGAAAACATCTGGAAAGAAGTATATTAAAGGGATTTACCCGGAATAAAAAGTTAACCTCTTTGATTTGTGCTTTTAAAAGCAATTGAATAAGTTTGTGGATAAAACAAGTTCAAATTAAACTGCAAATGGAAAGAAAATTTCACTTTAACCTCGCTTGAAAAATGCATAAAATATATAAAGGGGTTTCCTTGGCAAAACTTTTCAATCTGCAGCCTCTTGATAAAAAACTCTTCTTTAACTTCGACTCGGGCAATCTGCCGACATTAAAAGTGAATCTCAACTTGACCCGTAACCGCAAAACTTTCAGGAGAATTGTTGAAATGGATCTCATCACATATTAAGCGTTTCAAAAACCGAAATTGGTTTACTGGCGCTCGAGAGTTATGGAAATTCATTGCTGGCCAAACAAGAGGGAAAATTCCTTCCAAATGAGAATAAAATCAAGAAGAAAACCTTGAAAGAGTCCTGCCACCAGGGGGTGAGAAAAACATGGCAAAGGCAGCGTCGAGTTAAGTAAATATGATTCAAGGACACTTGACTCGCTGTGGAATCCCTTTGGCCACTTACTTTTGTGCACAGATTTCCTGCCCCTTCTCGTCCCATTGGAAAAAGAGATTTTAATACTTTCTCGCACAAAAGCTACTTAAAGTTTGCCTTGGCTTGGCTTGGCTTGGCGCTTAATTCGTTTCCTTCTTTTTTTTTTTACTGTTTTGTCAACAGCAAACAAAGCCAGAACGGAGGGAAAAATAGAAATAAAAGTTTTTTGTAAATTGAGTTAAGTTAATTTTTTCTTTGTTTTTACCAAGTTCTCTGCTTTTTTTGGCAGCGGGAAGTTTGCGCTTTGGTTTGCCTAATAAATGTGCGTGCAAACAAAAGGCCAGATGGGAGCGAGTGGGACGCCGCTGCTGGCTGAGTGGGTGAGCGAGCGAGAGGCTCTATGCCGGGCAGACAGTTGTTGCGACAGCCAAAAGGATAAAGGATAATGACAGCCATTAGTATTAAGTGCGCGATGGCTACTTGGGATCCGCCCCCGATGTACCAGGTTTTTTCTACGCTCCTTTCTCCCGCTCGCTCTATCCCCCACTCATTAAAGTTGTTAAGTACTTGGCGTAAATGTGGCTTTTCGAGGGGCCGCTGCTCCTGGGAATTGGGCGCTGGTGCTCCCCTCCATTAAAGTTAATTTAAATGCGCCTTAAGCTCTTCAACTTAATTCGATGGCCAAAAAGAAGGAAGCCAAGCAGGGAAGGTCACTGAACTACCGCATCAAATAGGAAAAGAAACAAGATTTCATCTCTGAAATTAACATGCCCACACACAATAGCTCACCTGTTTTTTTTTTTGGGGCAGAGCATTTCATCGTTATGTTCTCCCAGAAAAGAAACCACATCTAGAGCTCCACTTGCATTGCATTGCATTGCAAAATACAAAAGCCTTTCAAAACAATTCACAGCACAATGAGTGACAGCATCGGGTAAGTCGGTGACGGCAGAGCAGCGGAGGCGAGGCGAATGAATGAGCCGTTTACTCGTCAAATATTTCCACATGAACATTCCATTTTCCAGTGTTGACTTTAATGTACTCTGTTTATTTCCATATTCTATGATAAAAAAAAATTAAGCCTTTTATTTAGTTTAAGGACCGAGCCTAGCGACTTAGTTTCCAAAGAGAAAAAAGTGTACAGCTTTCTCACAATGCACCCTACAAGAATTTCTCCCGTTCGCTACTGACCTTTTACATTGCAGGCAAAGCATACCAGAAAAAAGAGAGAGAGAGAGAGAGATATAGAGAGACAAAGAAAAGCATGAAGAGAGCAGTAACGTAACAAGAAAGTGTAAAATTGAGTTTTCTTTTGATTCTGAACTTTGAATAAAACGATATTTCCTTCTGCAAGATCTGTTATTTTTAACTTTGTGTTAATATATCTAAAATAATTCCTATAAAAAAGGGTATTTGGTTTATCTATCTTTACATTTCCTTAATTTTTTCTCCACCCTTCGTGGCCAGTTTTTGTTGGCTCCTTTATGATGTGCAACAAGCACGCCACATTTGCGTTCAATGAGCATGAGATAATGTCATCATCAACGTCGTCTTCATCATTTAAGGCACAGACTGTTTTCTGTTCTGGTCAGGTGAAATGCGAGCAGGAGGGCGGGGGGACGTGGCAGGTGAGAGGCGGTTTATGGTTGTTGTCTGGCACTTGGTCTTTGGCATTGCATTTCACTATTTAATGAGGAAGGGTTGGCATTTTTAATTAATTCCGCACTCACTGATCTTGATGGTAGGAGTAAGTTTAGTCAAGGAGGCTTCTTGTATCTGCAAGACGATTAAGTAGTTTATTAAAAGGTTAAACACTCGTTTAATAATTTAATTTTTCTTTGTTGAATAATTAAAAGCATCAGGCTTCATGTCAACATTTCATCACGTAAAAAGTTATTGTGTTAAATCTTTAATGCTTGTATTTTAATTCATGTTATGTTTATGAAGTTTATTTACCAGCAGCTCAAACGCTTCCAATCACATTATCCTTGGCATAATGAAAAAGTGTGCAAAGAGCGCGTGCATTTCAATTTGCAATTTCTATGGCACTGTCATTGGAATAATTGCATCTGCCCCGCGGTGTTCACGTTATGGATTCGATAGCGGAAGGTTTTTTTTTTTGATATATTTTGTTTCATGCAATTAAATTTATATTTACAGCAACTCCCCATGTGCGCCCGCAGGTTGCCTGATAAATCAGACCCCAGATATATATGGTGCCGCCTTTTGCCTTGACAGAGAAAGCGGTTTTTTATTTGTTTTACATTTGCATATTCATTTGATTTTTTATTTATTTGCTGCCGTCGATGATTTACATGTCCAGTCTTTTTGTTTCTCCTTTCGAATTGTATAAAAATATATAAAAGATTTTCACTCTGATTTGATTTTGCATTGCAAAAAAATGTATTTTTCATTTATTGCCGCTGTCAAACATTCACAAAGAGGCTTCAATTGAGGGATAAAGGCCGCCGAACTAAAGAGCACTTAGCAAGTCATAAAGGCAGATTTTGGGTAAACTGCTAAAGCAATTTCTTGTTCAATCATAATCATGATTGGGCATTCTTTTTCCTTTTCCGAAGTAATCTCAGTCACGTATTTCCGTCTCCGGAGCCGAAACTCCAAGGAAAACCTGCTCGGCATATTAATTATTTATAATTATTGTTAATTTTCAAAGCAAGCAACCAACCAAACAAACAGGGAAAAAAGAACGCGAGGAAAACCACAAAGAGAACCTCAATTAAAATTCAAATTAGAGCGCTTGGGAAATTCCGCTCTGCCTGGTGGCAAGAGTGCGAAAACTTAAAACCACAGGGAGGTGCACCATTCACCACCACCACACCGCCTCCGCCAGGAAAACTAACTGCCTAAAATGAAATATGAACCCGAGGCGCAGAACGGTGATGAGGGTGCTGCGGGAGAAGTCCCCGGCTTCCTCAGCCATGGGGACTACTAATAAGAAATTTGTGAACTTTGCAAATTTGCCATCATTAATTCTGGGGCGGGGGCCAATGAAGAGAATCCGGGGTGAGGAGAGTGCCTGTGCCGCCTGGTAAATTGTCGAACGGGAACATTTTTCATTTGTCGTCCTCGCCGACGCAACGTTGCCTTCGTCATTGTGTAATAATTGTCAAGCAATTTAAATCGAAGCTCTGGGCGTAATAAATTGTCATATGGCAGGAGGCAGGAACACGCCCCCGTTCAGGGACTCAGGCCTGCCCCCCATCTTCCCCCAAGTTCTTTCACAAAGTCCTGACTTCGGCGATGAAAAAATAAGGTAATGAGGAAACGGAAATTGTTGCCGGAAGTTGGGAGCCAAGGCGAAAGGCGGAAGCTCATTTTGCAATATTCACAGTCGACTGATTTCGATTTCTAGCGTCGGCTTTTTCTCGGCTTACACCATGAATTGTAAATTGATTGAGGACCCAAGCGAAAATCTTCCAATTTTGCTTTGTCCCTTCAAATGCTCTGTTATTTATCATTAATAATAGTGCCCCTGGCCTTTGGATTGCCGGGCATAAATTCTTCGAGGGAAACGAGTTTCATTGTCAGATAAAAGGGATTTTCAGATGGCTTACTTTGGTTACTATTTGTATATTTTATATATATTATTAAAATAAATATATTTAAAGCTCCAATCCAGATATTCTAAGTGATAGGGTGAGTGTCTGCAGCCTCTGTAAATTTTAATGAAAATATATTCTATCTTGACTGCAGAAATTACCATTTCCATTTCCTGATTTGTCTCCGCTCTTCTTGACTCTAGCATTGGGCTCTTGGCCCTTCTGTGCTCAAGGTTTAGGCCAGGTCTCGAAGGGGGCCGCCAAGGGGGCTGAGCCGTTTGTCTGCCAGGACAACAAAATGGTAGCGCGAAATGCGCCTCGTAAATGCTTCCATGTTGCCAACTTCTCGTTTGTGAAGAGCTGTTCAAATAAGCACCGGAGCAGCAAAAACATCAGCAGCAGCGGCAGGTCCTGGGGTCCTGCAGGTGAAGGATATGCCCGGAGAGTGTTTAGGAGAACGGTAGCTGGCTGACGTTAGTTTCATTGTTGACATTGCAGAGGCAGCGGCAACAGAAACGGCAACACGGCAAAAGCGAGCTGGAAAAAAGGCAACAAAAAGCAATTAACTTGGCTTACATCTTTGTTGAAAGTTGGAACTGAGGGCGCGATTTATGCCGCCGGGCCCCAGCAGCAGCGGGTGCTGATGCAGGTGGTGGATCCTGGTCCTGGTGCTGTGCTGGTGCTGGTTCAGGTGAGCTCAAGTGTCCACTCGTCCTTGGCTGGGTAAACGAAACAAGACAGAAGCGTGAATCGTGCACAGAGATAAAAGTTAATGGCTTGGCGCACTTCAGGGGTTAGATCCAGCTCTGATTCGCTGGCAAATGGCCGGGGGTTCCAAGAGCGGCTTAACGAGTGCCGAGTTAAATGATTAAATATGCACAAAAGCATATTTCAGCGATTGATTTGAATGGAATTCGAAGGATGAACTAAACTAGATCCGCTTTAACCCCTCTTGTATGGACCTTTTAGTAAAATACATTACCATCTCTTCATTTGATCTGTAATATAATCACCCTAGATTCCATTGAATTCCCAGAGAACAACAAAAAGCATAACATTATCTGCTTTCCATCTTTATTTTTAATGTTTTCGATTTATGTTAAATCTCATTTTGAATTTCTCCCAGCTCTGGGTTATTTATTTTCATTACACATTTCTACCAACGGCGGCTCAAATTGCATTTGTTGTCCTTCCTTCCTTTTTTTTTTTTTTTTTGCTCGATTTATGTGTGTATATCAACATGTTTGATTTCAATTAATATTTTCATTTGCATTTCCATCTGATTTGATTTTTGCTTTCATTTAATTCTTGCCGCTTTTTCTACCAATTTATCTTATTTCTAATTACGCTTGTTTACATCGCTTATGTCGGTAGAAGCTTAATTTTAACTAATTACCATTGCTGCTCACGTGGCACGGACTTGTGTTGTTGACTGGTTTATTCTTTTTGCTATTCAAAAAGGTTTTTGTTTCGTATTTTTTTTATAGAAATTTCATCGATTTGACTACAAAAAAGCTCATTGCGTGATTTTTGTTCAATTTGTTTTAAAGTGTTGTACATTCGGCTTGAAGCTGAACGCGTGTCTGTTGTTTGTTTATTTTAAGCAGAGGCGCAGAAAAATTTGCTACACACAGAGAGATAGAGAGGGGTAATCTCACACTAATTTTAAACATTTATACAATTCAGACGACATCAAGTGTGTGTTTGTGTAAAATATTTGGATTATTTTCCTAAAAAAAAAAAAAATAATATCTGTTTGTAATTTTTTTTTATTTGCTTGTATTCTAATTAAAATGCACACAAATATTTGAACAGACATAATGGCTCAATAAATATTTATGTATATTTATATTTAAACTTGTTTATTTTGTTGTTGTGTTTGATTCTGGCAGGTACCTGATACTTAAATATCAATTAGTTTAGGAGTAAAGTGGCAGGGGAGATCGGTCTGAAGCAAATAAAGGATTCAAGAGGATGTCTGCCTTATTCGCTTGCGTGTAAAAGCGCCTAAAAGCGAGCTATGCGAACTACAGCAAAAATGTTATTGTATACGTGTATTCGCAATACAGTTATAGAAATACACCGATATATATATATATATACGCAAAAATGTTCAGCCTACACACAAATATATAGATTTCCATATATATATATATAGATTCATATTCTAGCTTGTAAATATTGATTTTCAAACTATCACTTATCCTACGTTGAGTTTCGACTTATGTAGCTTTGGTTTTCCTTACGTTTTGGTTTCATTCTTTTTTAACACTTAGGGTTTTTGGCAATTGGAGCTTCGGCCTTGCCAACATCGACACTTGGCAATTTGTGGCGCCGAAAGACTCCAATTATTGGACGAATTGTTGATATACGTTGCGTATCATGCTCAATAAGAGAGTGAATGAGAGGGACAGAGCCGTAGCATGAGTGAGTGAGGGGTCAGTGGGTGAGTTGGTGTGAGAGAGATAGAGGGCTTAAATGGCTTAGTTCCCTAGATTAGCGTTAGAGTTGGCGAGGCAATCTCAGATTTGGACTAGATAGCTTTCTGGTGGCTGCCACTAAACATTTTCCGTGCTTTTTGGTACAAAACTAATAAAAGAAACGAACAAATTACATTTAAAATAATGGAATTGTAAAAATAACACAGCAAATTAATGTGACCTTGCAATATCTAGACGGTTATTTGACACGCAGTGTGACCAAGCCCATATCTGAAACATATTTAAGGCTTGGTGTGACCCTGCTACCTGCAGATTTTTGTACGGATTAATAAACTCGGCAGAAACTACTAAAAGTGCTCTTAAAATAAGTCTCAAGCTCAAATCTAACAAGTATTGTTGTTGCTAAACAGCTTGTTGAATAGTTAATTTAAATT
This sequence comes from Drosophila nikananu, assembly GCA_008042635.1. NCBI lineage: Eukaryota > Metazoa > Arthropoda > Insecta > Diptera > Drosophilidae > Drosophila > Drosophila nikananu. Next base: position 5,090 of record VNJV01013501.1, on the reverse strand, counting down.
TAAAATTGTTTGGAAACTGTTTCTCACTCGAAGAACGTTTAGTGGCAATGGCCAGCGCTCGAAGCTGTTGACTTGTGTTTGCCTGCGCTGAGTTTTGCTTATATTTTAAAGCTTAAAGGCAATAGGTTTCGCAAACATGGCCGTTAAAGTACATATTTGTATGTAGTAGAAGAGAGCGCCATCTCGCACACACACACACGTGCACACACACACTCTCTTGGGTATGTAGTTTAGCCGCTTATAGCGGAGCACTCACAATCACATGCTTCGACAAGCACAAGTTTCAATTTGTTGCACTTTTTTGAAGCATTAAGTAGCCGCCCGAGCTCAAGTGTGCGAGTGTGTGAGTGCCTCGGTGTGAGTGGGTGGGTGTGTGTGTGTGTTCGAGTTGGAAAAGCGGTTTAGCTGCATTTAGCATTTAACAGTTACTAGTACTTTGTTTTTCTTTTATTCGTTTCCGTTTTTCAAATTACACAACACTGAAAGCACACGTAAAGTTTTTATTTTGGTTTCCTAGTTCTTGTTTTTCTTTTTAATTTGGATTTTTTTCGAATTCCTCTTTAACTTTAAGTTAATCTTACAATTTACGCAATAAACATGCACTGAAGTTGTTTGTAAACTCTTAGCTTTAGAAATTTTCTGTCAATAAGTTGTTAGCATTTAAGATCTTGCAGTATTATGGTACATCTTCCTATAGACTTTTCAATTTCTTTTGATTTTAGTTCAAGATTGCACAACATAAATTTCACTCTACTTAGTATCTAAGAACTTAAATAGTATCTATTGGGCCTATTTCTGCTTTTACTTTCCAGGAACTTATTCGAGTTGTAAAAAAGAATGAGTTTAGAAAATATTACTAAAAAGATGCCAACAATTTGTCACTGCATTCCTTAAGACACTTATTAAAATGATTTCAAAACCTTATAGATTTATGTGACATTCATAAATAGTTGTAAAAGCTTTAATAAATAAAAACCTGGCTTTCTGGTTTAATAATTTAAGTTTTTTAAATTTGCCCAAAAAGTAAAAACAGAAAAAGGCCATTAATTACAAGTATTCTCTGTTTTTGTTTCCAATTTGAAACTATAGATCGGATCACATTTACAAAAGTTGGGGTGCAATGGGGAGAGAGCCTTAGGAGTTACTCAGATTGGACGGCGACGGTGGCCACTGCCGCTTGATGACGGCAAAGTGGGTCATCTGAAAGGTGTTTGTCACCTGGCAGCGACGCTCCACGAACCCGGTGAGGCAGTAGCCCATGTTGTAGTCCTCCATCGAGATGTTTGACGTCAGATACAGCTTGAACTCGTCGTTCCACGCGGACGCCAGTGACTTGTCACAACCACCGCCCATTGCACGCGTCCGGATTGCAGCAGCTGCGGCCGCGGCTGTTGTTGCAGGTGTCGCCGGCGTGGGCGTTGGTGCAGCCAGGCTCCCAGGACCCGCTCCCGTCGCCCCCGGAGTCCCTGCTCCAGTTCCCGCAGCCGGCGTTGTCCGTCGAAAGTGTCCGGCAATCAGTAGCGAGCCCTGTTGCTCCAGCGGCAGCATCCGGGCCTTCGTTGCACGCCGCTTGGTGCCAGAGCACTCGACGATGCGACAGCGATTCGGTTGCCACCAGCAAGGCGTGATGGTCCAGTAACTGGACGAGGCGGTCCGCGCCCAACCCTCCTCCGGATACAGCAATATCTGAAAAGGTAAGATGGAAAACACGGGGGGGATTAGCAAGGGGATGACTCACTGACGATTGGCCATTGGCCATTGGCTATTGAATATGGAGATTTTCAGGGAATCGGAGCCAATCGCAAATTGCTTTTCTGTGTCGCGCTTTAATTGAAAATCGTAATTAAAATCGTGCAGATTGTTTAGCCAGGATTTGTCGTCATCGGATTCGATGTTTCCATGGCTCCGCACCTTAATCAAGTCCAATGTCCAGTCGCAGTCAGTGTTTATCATTAAGTGGGCAATTATTGTTAAACGCGCTTAATTTGGTCAAATTAAATTGGCATTCAATTAACATGAAATTGCTTTTGATATTTTTAAAGCGACAACAGGAAGGTCTGGCTACCGATAACTCTGAATTAAATATTGTAATTCTACAGATTCTGAATATAGTTTTTAGCGTTATATGGAATTTATTTGTAAGAAATACAGGCTTAACACAGTAATTCTCATTTAAGCAATATAAATAGACGTTTTAAGTGACGATTAATGCAAAATAATCAATTTAAAATACACTTGCATACTTTAAGACACATTTTTATGTTAATTTAAATACTCGGATGATTTATATTTTTCAGAAGATTGTGATTGCATCATTTATTTATTTAAAAAGGGTTCTTTAAGATATTTTCATATTATTACATATTTTTCAAGCACCATTTTTGGCACATTCAAATATCTGTTGGTTTTTATATTATATATATTTATTTTAATTTAAATTTTCAATTGAGTTCCAAAGCAAACGCAAAATTAACAAGTAAGAAAGCTACAGTCGTTCGTGAACGACTGTTATATACCCTGTACCAAAATATATCGCCGCTCGAATTAGCTCCCGATTATAAATAAAATCAGTAACCAGGGAACACCATGTGGAGGCCAATGCAATTGCAAAGGGGTCAAAAAGAGACCTACGAGTCGACTTGAGTTGATAAAATATTTCTAAAATAAGAGTTATCTAAACATCTCTCATCCTTTTTACGCTTCTCCTTTGTCATGTCTTTGACAACAATAAACAAAAGTCAGCTGATCGCGACTTTTGTCTATTAGAGAAATGTAAACAAACTCGCTCTTTGCAAAACCACCATGCACTTGCGTGTGCAAGACAGAGACAGAGTTAGTTTCTTGCGCTCATCAGTTTTGTTGTTGTTTTTTCGATTGCTCCTGTTGCTAGCTGCCAAATAGATAGCACACTGATAAGTAAATAACTTTTGTGTTTTTCACCCGATCTTTACCAGATTTTCGGTATTGATACATGTTGTACATATGCATGCCTATGCACAAAAAGAAAGGTCTATGGTAATATTTGTGGCTGCAAAACGATTTTATTGATTTGCGGGGGAGTGGGAGGGAAATTTTTAAATCTGAAACAAACTTGATCTGCGTGCAAAACATTCCGACCTACATACCGAATTTGGTGGCTCTAGCTCTTATAGTTGCTGAGATCTAGGCGTTCATACAGACAGACAGACGGAGAGACGGACAGACAGACGACGGACAGACAGACAGACGGACAGACAGACAGACATGGCTATATCGACTTGGCTGTTGATGCTGATCAAGAATATATATACTTTATGGGGTCGGAAATGCTTCCTTCTGCCTGTTACATACATTTGCACAAAATTAATATACATTGGTACCTACGGTACATGGTATAAAAATGTTACACTAAATTAAATTTAAGGAACATTCGCGAGAGCCGAAAATGGCAAGCTAGGCTCGCAAGCAGACTTTGCCCATTTTTATACCCTTGCAGGGTATTATAATTTTAGTCAGAAGTTTGCAACGCAGTGAAGGANCGATCTAGCCATGTCCGTCTGTCCGTCTGTCCGTTTCTACGCAAACTAGTCCCTCAGTTTTAAAGCTATCTGGATGAAACTTTGCATATACGCTCCTACATATATGCTCTCACTGCTATATATGTCGGAACGAGCCGGATCGGACCACTATATCATATAGCAGCCATAGGAATATATATATAAATTCATTTAGTTCGTTCGCAACATTTTTCACTCGCAACATTTCTCGTTAGCAACATGAAATAAATTGATTGCTTGCGGTGGCAGCGGGAACGCTGAGTAGTTATTATACAGATTTTTACTTCACTCGCGTTTCTTTTGCAACTTTCGTTTTACTTTTTAGAAGGTAAGTTTAACTAAAATTCGAAAAGCGCACTTCACTGCCTGCCACCAAGACCGCTAATGAAAAGGGAGACGCCCTCAAATGCGCGGGACCCCTCTCTATATTTCTCGGCGACCTCGGCGTTACACTTCCAGTATAATTTCATATATTGGCACTTCCGCCGCTTGCTATTTAAGTCACAGACGCACCTCTATTCGACCACTCTGATGAATTGTTTTTAATTCCATACTTTGCGGTGATAAAAAAATATTGAAACGGTGTTTGATTTCATCTGTGTTTTTATAAGAGTGGTTTTTATAACACTATTATAATAGATAACCACCGTCCTCTACTGCTTCCTCTTCTCCTGTTACCCAAAATCGGAAAATGGAAAATTTTCTGAAAGGTTTTCGGGAAATTGGATGGAACAAGTTTGATTGTTGTAGGCCGGGAAAATCAACAAAATCTAGAAACACCAGAAAAAATCGATGTTTTAATATAATCGGTTTAATTTTTTTTCATTTAACTGAAATGGATTAATTCTCAATGATCCAATTAAAATCTGCAAGCGTAAACAGACTTTGGCTTGCCGAAGCTGGTTATCCTTCTTTTTATATCCCTGCAGGGTATAGTCTTCAATAAGCTCTCACTACTATATAAGTGGGAACGGGCCGGATCGGACAACTATACCATATAGCTGTCATAGGAACGATCGGAACATTTTGAGGAAAAAAATTATAACTTAGCCAGTTTTTAACTTTCATATAATTAAAGACTTGGCCATTTGGTATTAGTCTTAAATTTCGGTTTTAATTTTATCAAAATTATCATATGGCTGCCAAAGGAAATTTGAAGAAATTTATTGAACAAAACTTTAATTTTGTTGATTTTCAACATATTTGTATCTGCTTAGAGATTCTTCCATTTCATATTATTTCACAATTATGGTTTAAATTTAATTCAAATCGGAATAAAGCATAAAGCTGCCATAGAAACGATCGTTAAATGTGAAGGAAAATGCAAAACTGTAACTGTAAACTGTAAGTGACATATGAGTAGGAAAACATTAAAAGCGAATTGCAATGATATTTAATCAAATCATTTAATCAAATTGGATTAAATTATAATGATCTAATTGTAAGGTGCAAGGGTATACAAACTTTCTGGTTTTCTACTGATTATACAAAAATATGTTGTTTTGAGGTATTTAAGTGATATGAAAGCTAAAGCTTCCTTGACGACAACATTAT
>VNJV01013494.1:0-11308 GCA_008042635.1 Drosophila nikananu | reverse complement strand
TTAGTTGTATTGAAAGATTAACAATTACCACCTGCTTAGCCACAGTAGTCCAAGTTTCGTTTTCGAGACAATTTATGTTTTTTTTAAACATGAGCATCCTCCGAAATTATTGTTTAAAAAAAATAAACTTTTGAATTTATATCCATTTTTTCGATATATTTTTAAGTGCGGCCCATTTGACATTTGACAATATGTAAGAAAAAAGTATAGATATAAATTCAAAAGACAATATTCCAAATACAGAAAAATTAAAAAAAAGAATTAATTTGTGGTAGGAAAGAGTATGTATATTTCGCTATTTTCAGCTTTTCTTAAAATTTTAATTGCTAAATTTGGTATCATGGCCCCCTAGGCGGATACGCCATGGCAAATTTCGCATCCGGCCACCCAGGCGTATAAGCAACGGCCCCAGCTACGTCACGATCAAAGCATAAAAAAACTCATAAATGAGTGCGAGTGAGATATGAGACATTGAGTGAGTGCAGATTTCAGTTCACCATTCTGTTAATAATTCTCCGACAAGCTCATGTTAATTTTCCCATATAAAATTCTGCTAAAGGCTCTGTTAATAATTCGCCGACAAGCTCATGTTAAATTCGTGGTGAACAGAGCGAATGAGTCAGTTTTTCATGGTGAATTCAATATCGATATTCGCTTTAGTGATGCCGAAAACATCGATGTTTTCAACATCAAGGTTTTACTTGGCGAAGTTTTCCGATGTTTTTCGATGTTTTAGGCGATTCATCGATGTTTAATGTTCGATGTTGCATCACTAAGCCTTGATTGTGACAACCCCACCATTTTTTAACACCATGCAGCTAGGTCACCCCTATTAATCCACCGTGCACGGGAATGGACGAAGCGGTACCGGTAATTTTACCGATTCGTCCATTCCCGTGCATGGTGGCAAACAAATGGGGTGGTAAAATTTACCGATTCGTCCTCTCCCGTGCATGGTGGGGTAATCGAGGTTTTCTCTTCGATGTTTTCTGATGTTTTTCGGTGTATTTTTAATCCCAAAGTTAAGCAATGCATCGATGTTATATTTTGCCAACAGCGACGACCATCAACATCGATGTTTTCGGTCGAATCTGCATCACTAAACCGCTTCGCTTTTTTGTTGTTAAGAAATTGAAGTGTGGCCGGCCGTTGTTCAGTTTTCTTCCCTCTTTTTCTTCCTCTTCACGCTCAGCAGATTTCGCTCTCCGCTCATGTCAAAATACATCTACACGCGGGTTAAGTAAAATTGGTTCGGCTTCCCAATCGGGTATGTAAAATGGGTTGGGATTCCCAATCGGGTAACGAGACCGAAAAGAAAGAGTAGGCTTTTTTGTGGTTAATACCGTGGGCTAGCGTATTGTTAATTTTTTCTCCCGTTTGTTATGCTGCAGTTCGTCGGAGAATGAGATGGTATTATCATAATCGGCAACTGGTCACACCACTGGTTTGAGTAGTGGCTTACAGTTTAGCACAGGCAGAAACCGTTAATTTAATTAAATATTAAAAATTAAAAAAATTCTTGAACCTTTAATGGATATATTTTTGAGGTTTTCGTTTTTGTTTTATTAGTCTAGTCATTTAAGATTTTTGAAATATATTTTCAACTTGTGGTAAATTTGTGGTTACCAAGGAAACGCTTAAAAGAACCAAAACAAATTCGTAGCTTTGTTATTTATTTATTTGCTTAAATTACTGAAATTGTATGGGTGAATATCTTTTAATTAAATACAAATTTTAAAAACTGCTAAAATGAGTGCCACCGAAAACCAAGGAGCTGCTGATGCAGTTCCTCCTCCGCCACCAACGGCTGCTGGTAGGCCAAGACCCCCAACTTCACAGCTTTTTTCGGTGAGTCGGCTTGAAATATTTAAAATTTCTGTCTTTAATTTGCCTGCTCCTTCAGCGTGGCAATCTGGTGAGCAGTCGGGCTGCTGGAGGCGACAAGACCTCTTTGGCCAGACCCTCAACGGCGGTCAGAGCTGTGGGCTATGCTGCAAATAGTGCCGGAACCAGCCAAAAGTTCGATCAGTTTTTTTTGGAGAAGGCCAAGCAACAGACTCTGTCATCCGCGAATGCCGCTGTGGATACCGCCAAAGAAGTCAAGTGAGTAGAGTTCCTGAAAATATGTTTTAGGATAATTATCTCAGGATCTATAAAAGCTAGAGGTATGCATTTTGGTATGTGAACACTTGAAACAATATGCACATTTATAGTTTCAATAATGTCATATTTTTCCCATTCACAAATAGTAATTTAATATTTTCCCGTTTTCCCAAAGTCCCCAAATCAAGTACAAGAACCTGGAAAGCAAGATCGTCAAGCTCTTGGAATCCTCGATCGTTTTGGCCAGGCAGAGCTCAGCACCGGGGGACCCTACCTCCGATACAAAGTCCTCAACCGAGGCCTTGAACAAAGCCAAGGAAGCCTTCTCCTTGGATAGAACCCTTCACAGATTTCGTGACCAGCAGGGCGAGAATGTCTATCACAACTTTGACCTGACCTATGCGGTGAGACCAAGCTTCTAAAATAGTAAAGATCACTAGAAATAAAATTTCTATCTATCAGGTCTTCTTCAATCTCGCCGAGCAATACGAGCGCAATGATCTCCACATCGAGGCTCTCAACACTTATAGCATAATGACCAAGAACAAGATGTTTCCGCATGTGAATCAGCTGAAGATCAACATGGGCAACATCTACTTCAACATGGGACTCTACCAGAAGGCGGTGAAGATGTATCGCATGGCCTTGGACTCGGTGCCGAAGAACCTGAGCCAGTTGCGCCTGAAAATCCAGGAGAACATTGGGGTCCTCTTCGTCCGCATGGGCTCCTACTCGGATGCGGCCTCCAGCTTCGAGTTCATCATGTCGGAACGGGCGGACATCAAGAGTGGCATCCATCTGCTGCTCTGTTATTACGCTCTCGGTGATGTGGATAAAATCAAGACAGCCTTTCGCAGCCTGTGCGATGTCCCAGCTGGCGAGGCGGAAACGGACATGGGCACCGAGAGCAGCATCATCAAGCTGCAGCAGCAGGCGGGTCAAGTAGCTGGAGGTCAGGAGGAGTTGGATAAGCCTACGGATACCCAGGCCGATGTGGCCGTGATTGATGCCGAAGGTGGAGGCTCCTATGAGAAGATACAGGAGTCCTCAAAGTCCTCTGGCAAGACCAAGCAGCGCTATGTCCTCCAAGCTCTCAAGGCCGATGAACTGGCGGTGTACACCCAGCAGCGTAGGAATGCGGAGAAGCGTTCCATCACCATGATCGTGGATTTGATATCGCCCATCATCGAGGAGAACTATAACGACGGCTACAACTGGTGCATCGAGGTGATCAAGTCCTCTAACATGGCCTGGCTGGCCAGCGAACTGGAGCTGAACAAGGCCCTGGTTTATCTGCGGCAGAACGATGTGAATCAGGCCATAGAAACCCTTCAGATGTATGACCGTAAGAGCGAGGGTTCCATGACTGCCAGTGCTCTGACCAATCTCAGCTTCATCTACATAAGTCTGGGGAACCTGGAGATGGCGAAGCACTGCCTCAACCAGCTGCAAGAGATCGGGGCACTGGACACGAATCCTCTGGCCTTGGTCAATGCCAGCATTGTGGATCTGCAGAAGCAGGATTTGGTCTTAGCGCGGGAACGCCTCGAGCGAGCTCTTCAGCTGCAGCCCAGCAGCTTCGAGGCCAACTACAACCTGGGATTGGTGGCCTTGGCTCAGCAGGATTACGAACTGGCCGAGGAGCGTTTTGAGCTGCTGAAGGCCCAGCTTTTGGTGCCCCATTCGGTGCAGCATAGCCACGTGTTCTTTCAGCTGGCCAAACTGCAGGAGCGCCGGCTAAAAGGCGGCTCCCCGGGAGCTTCGCTGCAGGGTTATCTTCAGGTTCTTGGCATATCCGCTGCAGACATAGACTCCCGGCTGTTCGAAAAGGTCGGTTCGCTGTACGAGCAGATCCAGGACCACCAGGAAGCCAACCAGTACTACAACGAGGCGTATCGCATCAACATGAGTGATATAAACATTGCCAGCTCCATCGGTTCCTACTACATCAAGCTGCAGGCCACGGAGAAGGCGCTCTACTACTACGAAAGAGCTGTCCTGGCGGATCCCAATGATCCTAATCTGATGCTGCGCATCGCCAGCTGCTTCAGGAACTCGTATCTGCCGCCGAAGCAGTATCTGGGCATGTTCCAAAAGATCTATGCCAGGTTCCCGGACAACCTCACCTGTGTGCGAGCCCTGATGCAGGTGACCAAGTCTCTGGGAATGTCGGAACTTAACGAACGCTACGCTGCGGACTATGCCCGCCTGCACAAGCAGCAGCAGGAGCGGCAGAATGAGCAGCGCTATCAGCAGCAGCGCCTTTCCTCGGCCACCTCGTCCTCTGCCTCTTCCGGTGGCAGCCGTTTACGCAGTGTTCGAAAGTCCAACGAGGAGCGCGTTCAGGAGAATACCGATCTTTCGCAGGGCATGACCTATGCTCAGAGGTCCACCTCCTATGGCGTGCAGCAGTTTGATCCCTTGGGTCCTCCCGCAGAGCGTCCCCGCACTGGAATGTATCGGGGTCAGAAGAGCAAGGATGATTCCGATGATGATGCGGAAATGAATGCCGAGAGCTTGCTGCCCATTTAAGAAGAGTCTGGGAGGTATTCTGGAATCCTTGTCCTTGCTTTGTTTAACAAATTTTACTTCAGTTCTTGATTATATCAATGGCATAATAAATATTATATGAGACTTTCGTTATTCACCACTTAGTTGTAGGCCACCAGGAGACCCTTGGCCACCTCCTGGACCTTCTGCTTGCCCACCAGCTCTTCGGCGATTTTCAGGGCGAAGTTATAGGCGGTTCCGGGTCCACGACTGGTGATGAGATTGCCATCCTTAACTACAACCTCGTCCTCCACGTAGCTAAAAATATACAATTTTACAATTTAAATTTCACAAATATTAAAGGAAAACATTAGGGAAGTTTAACCTGTATTTATCCACCAGCTGCTCCTTCATGGAAGGATATGAGGTGAGCGACTTTCCGGTGGCGATTCCATGCTTGGCCAGAACAGTGGGCGCGGCACAAATGGCCGCAATGAGTTTTCCGCTGTCCTCGTGGGTCTTTAGGATGTCGCCCACCACCGCCGATTCTGCCATGGCATTCGAGCCGCCCAATCCGCCGGGCAGAACAACGACATCGAACTTATCAGTGGCCACCTTGGTCAGCTCAATGTCCGGCAGAATCTGAACATCCCGCGAGCATTTCACCGGTTCCGAGCCATTCAAGCCCGCCATTGTGACCTTGATCTATCAAAACATATAGAATATATATAGTAGTATATCATGATTTCCCGGGGGCACGCGGATAGAACTCACTCCAGCACGGCGCAGCACATCTACGGCAATGATGAGCTCCATTTCCTCGGCACCGGGGGCCAAAATAACCAAGGCGCTCTTCGACATATTCACAATTTTGCTAAAACCGCGAGAAATTGCAGAAAATTTTCCGATGTTTTTCTTAGGCGATGAATCGAAAAAAGCGAGTTGGCAGCATTGATTGTGACAACCCCACCCAATTTTTTACACCATGCACAGGAATGGACGAATAGGTAAAATTTTACCGATTCGTCCATGCTGTGCATGGTGGAATAATCGAGGTTTTTCTTAGCGCTGTTTTCCGATGTTTTTCGATGTTGAAAGCGATGTTGTTTTTCAATTCACTCCCGAAATTCTGAGGCATAACAGCAGGCATTTTTATATCGAAAATCTAATACAATTGCTAAATTTTTCCCCACTAGTTTCGATAAAATATATTGCTATATCGATACATGAGCAAAAAACTCTCGATACTATCATCCCTAGAAATGTATCGATAGATTTTGATATTATCAACAACGTAATCACGACGGCAGCAACAAAAAGCCAATCCACACAGTAATTTGTACTAAATTTGGGAAAATCGCGCACCGAAAATGCCCGAAAATTCGGAATAGCCCAGCGCGAAGGGTGGAAGTGCGTGCGCGTTAATGCAACAAGTGGAAAAAGAGCGAGAGAGAAAGCAGAAGGCAGCGATTTGTCAACAACAAAAAGAGAAGAAAAAGAAAAAAACGAAGGAAAAAGAAGAAAAGAAATAAGTGCCGTGTGTTGGAAACGCGAAAAAGGCGAGAACAAAGAGCCAAAACGGTGGAAATTGTGTGGGGAAACGCTGGCCCGAAAGGTAAATGGGAAAATCCCTGGTGAAAATGCAACGTTTGCAGCTGGAATTTGCGTATTTCCCAGCCCAAAAGAAAATGCAATTCCCTCAGCTAAGTGCGTGTGTGTGTGTGTGTGTTCGAGTATCTAAACTGTGTGCGTGTGTAGTGCGAGTGTGCTTGTGCGTGTGCATGTATTTCCAATTGTGTCTGTGGAAACCGAGGAAAACTGCACGGAAAACGCACAGCAGCGGGCTAAGCGAAAAAGCAATCAAAAATGTGCGGAAAAGTGCCTGAAAACGAAATGCGAATTTGCTGGCACACTCGCACACATGCAACAGGCTGTATTTACATATTTCTCTCATCCTCTCTCTCTCTCTCTTTTCCTCTCGCTATGGGAGTATCTGTGTGCATGTGTGTATCTGTGTGTGGGAGCATGAGAGAACGGGAGCGAGCACGAGAGAGGCCCCCTGCGTTACTACATAAATCGGATTAAATTCTTCAGCTGCGTTCTATCTCCCATCTCTGTCTGACAGTGTGTGTGTGTTTGTGTATATTGGTGGAAAACTATTAATACGAAATACCATTCAATTTAAGTCGAGTGTAAATTGAATTTTCCTGCCTTTCGCAACGACTTTCCTCGATATTCCAGCCCCATTTGAGCAAGGTCGTTATTTTGCACTATTTTTTAACTTGGCATAATTTCAGTGTCGAAAATTCGCACGGAATTGCTTACAAACTTAAATAAAAAACAATGATAAAGGGAAATAGCAAAAACAACGTGACAATTACAGTAACCGCAGCAACAATAATTGAAGAAATTAAAAAAATAATAAAGTTAAACGGAGCACAGTAAAGTCCCAATATGTGGTATTTTTCATTTCGAAAAGGGTCATTTAAAATATTTTATATTAATAATAATAATCATTTTAAAAGATTAGAAAAAAAAATTCAGTAAATCTGTGTTCTCATCGACTTCATTTCCTTCATTCTTTTACTTCTTATAATGACTATTTATAGTTGTTTAGTATTTCAAAATAATTTAACATTAGTTTGAATTAATGAGCTTTTACTCTTCTGTACAAATTTGATCCCCTCAGTTCAATGTTTACTGTATCTGTGACAATATCTGTGGTCTGTTGATGCAACCGTGGGCAGTTGCCTGCGATTTACATATGAATAAAGCACAGACACCGCAAAGGGGCGGTGAAGGAAAATCCATTCGAGCTGCAAAGTAAATGTAAATGCGAGAGATGCAATATGTGGCACAAGTAACTGCAAAACAATCCCCCGCCCAGGCCCCCGCCGCAGCGCTTTGTAATTAGCGGCATCGCCGCCACTGCGCTTCAATGTCAGTGCGACAATAATTTCTCAGGCGGCGCTATTTATGCTGGCTGGCAATGGCATGCCGACCAGAAAAGGCGGACCCCTCCTCCTTTTCTCACAACTTTTTGCATGTCGTCATGTCTCAGCCAAAATTTAAATACTTGCAATTGGGGTTATGGATATGGTAAAAGATACTATCATTGCCATAGGCGCTGATTGAAACTTTAAGAGATAATGTTATTTTCTGAGTCTTGGGTTTACATTATTTAAAAATATAATCTTTTGGTTTGATGTATTTTCAATTTGTACCAGTTTTATTTCTAAAAAAATTCAAATATTTGATCAAGATGTCAAAAATGGATTTGTATTAATTTGTAGAATGGATATACAATTCATTCGGAAAGTATTATCTGTTCAATTAAATATAAAAACAAAAAGTATTTGCTTCAAAATGCATAATGCAATATTATTGTGTTAAGGATTATAATATCCATAAGAAACCCAGCCTTTCTCATTAATTTTGAATTTACTTTTTATATTTCCCACCTTTTTTTAGATTAGGTAAATGAGAAACAACTAATAAATAAAACAATATTTCAATATATTTCAAAAATAGAATTTCCAATCCTATCAGTTGTGTTTAAAGGCTAAAGTATTGTGGTATCAACAACCTGGCTATTGCAGTTAATGGCCAAAGGCCAAAATGCGAAAAGCTAAAGCCAAAAGCTTGACCAGTACGCAAAGATATATAAAATAAATAAAAAACTCCCAAATGCACAAAATGTTATTGTATCTACTACTTATATATTTGCTGTTGTTGTCGTCACTGCAATTTTTGTTGCTTTTTGTGCGAGTTTGTTTTTACGTTTTTCTTTTTGCGACAGCAAACAGCGGCGTCATCGTCAGCGACGCTGAAAATTGTTTAAATTCCATTCACATTCCAGCATGCAATTCGTAGTGGATTATGTGAGTGTGTTGTTGTTGTTGCTGCTGCTGCTGGGGTTTTTGTTGTTGGTGGTGGTGTTCCTCTTGTAGTTGCTGCTCCCTCTGCCAGCGTCGACGTCGATGTCGGGCAGCATGGAACAGGTGAGGCTCCGTTGGCGTTGATCGTGTGCATTCCAAAACACACACAGACAAACATTTTTATACGAAAACTCTGAGAGCTGCTGCTGCTTTTAAAAGTAAATGAACGATAAAACAAGAAAGGAAGGAAGGTTAAAGTAGCGAATAAAGGCGAATATCCCTGATACCCTGCAATGGTTGAGTAATAAATATAGGAAAGTCTTCATTTAGAAAATTTAATTGGTTATACAAAACATTACAAACATTAATAATTAAGAAGGTTAGCTAATTTTATAAATGCAATTACTACTTGAAACGCCTTATAATTATTGTCAAATTTACCCAATTTTTTAATTCATTTAATTTTTAATTATTCATCAATAAAGAGTTAAAACAGATTTCCTGTTAAATATTTACATTTTCTTTCATTTAGCATGAAAGTTAGCCTTTTTAAGTAAATGAATTTAATAAATCTATAATTTAATTATCTTATTCAAACAATAACAACCATTAAACAAAATTAAATGCATTAAATTCTCTCTAAGTATATGACAAATATTCCATTTTATATTCCGCCTGCAGAGTGCTTGCCAAGTCTATATCAATTTTAATTCAACAAAATTTTCAGAACCACAAAGGCTTAATGACAAAGAAATAATTTGCGAAAAACAGCTGTCATAATTGTCTGCAGGTATTGTTTTTAAATGGCTTTTTAATATGGTTCATGCGAGGAAATTATACTTTAATTAGCCTGAATATATTTTAATTGTGAAACCCATATTTTTGTTCGAAATTGTTTATATTTTTAAGAAGAGTCTGTGAGGGCAACTACGCGCCACCCCCTTTTACGTCACCTCCTTGCGCGCCGCCACTGCTGCTGCTGCTGCAATGCAAGTCGAGCGACTTGAACGACGAAAATGCAATTTAGCTCGTTTTTCTTGCTTGCTTCGATTCTCCCCCACCACCCCCTTTTTGAAAACACGCCTGTGTGTGCCAGTATCCGTATCTGTGTGAGTGTGTTTGAGTGCATGAGAAAAAAGGGAAAACGAAACGAAACACAAGAGAGCAGCGCGTAGAGTGGAGCAAACGCAAAGGCAAAAACAACAACAGAAGCAGCAGCCGCCGGCCCCCCTTTTTTCCACCTCCTTTAGCAGCCCTCCCCACCTCTTTCTGCGCTGCGAAATAAGTTGCCGAGGAATGCGCATTTTTGCAATAATAATCAGCAACTAATACTATTTTTATCTTCTGCCCTGACGCGTCGCACACTTTTGTGCCTGCCTCAGTGTGTGTTTGTGTGTGTGTGTGCTTGAGTGTTTGCCCCCTGCAGCGTGTTTCAGCTCACTCACTTGCTCTCCTTCTCCCTCTTTTGCCTGCCATCCATCCGCCCCTTTTATCCCCCACCTTTTCGCACGATATGCTCTTCTGATCGCTCTCTTTTCCGATCTCTTGACTTTTCCAATCTACTGTTCTCTATAGCAAAAATAGGAATGTTATCGAAAGGGAAAATGCTATTGAAATGTATGGGAAAATATGTACATATGTCGAAATAACTAATTATTAATTATTAAACATTAATTTATTTAAAAAGGAGAATTTTTCTATATGTGGAAAATAATAACAGACGAAAATTGCTCTAGTCTGATCTAAATTGAAAACACATTAGGATACATTGATAAATATAACGAAGTTGATCGACACAATCGATTTAAATAAATGCAATACTTATCGATAACTGCTCAACTGGATATTGTGCTTTTCTATTAGCAAAATAGCTATTTAAGATTCGTTTACATTATAAATTTCAGTGTTTATGCATGCAAAAAACTATTTTAAATCATTTAAATTTTATGTTTTTTAAGCATCCATTAAAGTTTTTGTATTTTAAATCGTTTAAATTTTTCAATGGTAATTAAAGCGAAAAACTGGGATGCTTTTAAACTAATAAAAGTTCAATTTATATAACTTAAACAGATTAGAACTGCTACTTTCTTTATAATACCTAATGCGGTTTACGTTTCGGCAAATAGCAACTACATATTTCTGTTATAATGTCAAGTAAGACTTCAGCCAACCAAGTGTAATAATTCTCAGGTAAATAAAGGCATCTTGAAGGCGTCAAAATCAACACAATCTCGCTAGAATAAATAGTTAATGTAAGTTGGCAAAAGTGATTAGAAGTAATTAACCTGATTACCCTTTCCGGATGGGATTTCTGAGTTATTTTTATGGAATTTTTATACTAGGAATTTCACAATCGAATTTTTTTGAGCCCATGTTCAATGCGTAGTATAATTGCCAATAAAAATGTCTCAATTAATGCTAAATGCGAATTTCATCCTAAGGAAATTAAAGCTATTTAGATGGCTTTAGATATGAAGCGAAGCGGCTTGAGTCTCTTTTATGTGGTGTAGACGCAATTAAACAATTAAAAATTCCAATAGCGTTGCCGCTTAATAACGCATCAAAATCAAAATATTCCAGGCGGTGTTTGTGGGGAGGAAAACAAACAAAAAAAAGATGCATATATGTATCTAGAGGCCTGCAAGTTATTTGTACTGTTAATTAGTTATTGGATATGCACACACACTCGGGGCTATATTTGCGCAAAAATACTTTGCGGTATGCGTGGAATGCGAAAATTTCCCAAGTTGGCACCAAAACAAAATTATTGTGGGAGGCTATATCCCATATCCACCAGGGCCAATCTCTCTGTTGACATTCGGATTTGGCGCGTGGGG
>VNJV01013480.1:0-12375 GCA_008042635.1 Drosophila nikananu | reverse complement strand
CGTGGTTTAATAATGTTTTTGCCTTATGTTGTTGCACACCATGGTGCCAGGTTCGTTCTTATCCTCGTTATTACTTCGTCGGATATTCTGACTGCGGCTGGCACCGTCCACCCGAACTCGTTCATGGTGTCTGTGTTGAGTTCTAGGATGTCTCGGTCCGGTGATGGGTCTTGCGGCGCGGCAACTTCCTCTTTGGGTGCCGAATTCACGGTTGGCGGAATGATCGCTGCTGTCCTGAAATTTCGGGATGTGGACGGTATCCCCGCTGCTTGGTGCCATTCGTACCCCGTAGTTGTGCCTGTTGTCGTCGTTCGTACGCCCACCAGTTGAATCGGCGCCTTTCTTTCGCCCGGCTCTCGGCTTCTCCGTGGGTGTCCAGCGCCAGCCCTCGGAAGGTGGGCCACTCTGGTCCGGCCCATTCTGACGTTTTCCGTCTGCGGCTGGGCCTTTCCGTCGTGGCTTGCCTCCCTCGGGCCCGCTTTGCCAGTGGTTTCCGTTAAAATGTTAAGTCAACTTATTCAAGACGCCACCTCCTTCTTGGCCTTCCAAAAGCAGGAGCAAGCGCAGCACGCAGCACCAAATCTTCGTGCAGCTCTTGCTGCGCTGCGTGCGACGAACAGAGATTTGACGCACGAGGAAGATCAGGAGCTGGAGGACGTGATGATGCTGGATGAGCAAAGGCAGAACGCAGCGCAGCAGGAGCTGGAGAATGTCGAGGAAGAGGTGGACGAATCAGCGCCGGAGCAAGCGCAGCTCCAGGATTCAGCGCAGGAAGTGGAGGTTGTCGAGGAAAAGTTATATTTCCGCCTTCTCTTGAGGAAGAGCCAGTGCAAAACGTGTCTTGTAGTGTGTTCCAGAAGGCCACATACAAACTTCACGATCACAGGGTAACATAAGTGCCGGCGGTGCCCTATGAAATGCGACACAACGGAATCCCTAAGTAAGCATAGGTGCCCCGACTTGTATGGAAATAATATAGAATGGCTGAAGGCCAACCGCCACCGTCTTTTAAAATGCAGGACAAAAGACTTCCTCATAACTGTTAAAAAAAAAATGGAGTGAAGTCTTGGAAAGAGGTCGAGCTCAGAGGAGATGCACTTGGTGGCACTTATTCTTGTCGCTGCTGGCTGGTGACTTCCACCCGGTCGCTGCCGACTACTGACTGCCTTCCCTGAGGCCAGCCGCCCGCTTTATATAGGGCCTGGCTGGGTCTAGTGTGCCAGCCCTGGCAGTTGATTTGCCTGACTTAGTGTGGCCGGGGCTTGTTAGGGTCTAGAGAGACCCTTTGCACGGATTGGCGCGCGCGTACTTTGTTTGAATTTGAAGTAATGTGCGCGGTACGCGTTACAACTTATAAGGGGTTTAATTGTTAAAATAAAAAAATAAAATATTGCAAAAAAATGAATTTCAAAATGAAATGAAATTCAGTATGCAGTTTTATTAGCCTTATGAAAACTAACCCAGAACTGTTTTCCGAATTCAAATGATTTAATTTTTAAGGTTTAATTTGCCCAAAATTATGGAGAAATAATATTTAATACGTTTTTCGGGGTATTATAATAATCAGAAGCACAGAACTCAGTGAAGGAGTCATTTCCGACCCACTAAATCATATATATTCTTGATCAGCATTAGCAGCAGAGTCGATTTAGGAGTGTCAGGTGGACTAAAAATTTTTTTAAAATTTTAAGGGGTTAAATTGTTAAAATTGAAAAATAAAAATTTGCAAAAAAAATTAATTTTTAAGTAATTTGAAATTATGTATGCAGTTCTATTAGCCTTATAAAAACTAACTCAGAACAGTTTTCCGAATTCAAATTAATGAATTTTTAGCCTAGTTATTATATTTTTAGGCTTTAACTTTCCAAAAAATTATGAAGGATAAATATTTAAAATTTAATAATCCTTTTGAGGTATTTTAACATCAATCAGAAGCACAGAACTTAGCGAAGGAGTCATTTCCGAACCTATAAATCGTATATATTCTTGATCAGCGTCGACAGGCGAGTTGATTTAGCCGTGTCTGGTGGAACAAAAAATTTTAATTTTTTTTCGACATTTTTGAGGATTAATTTGTTGAAATTAAAAAAATATATTTAGACAAAAATTAATTTTAAAATAAATTCGAATTTAGTATGCAGTTTTATTATCCCTATAAAAACTAACTCAGAACAGTTTTCCGAATTAAAATTAATGTATTTTTAGCTTAGATATATTTTATTTTTAAGCTTTAGTTTTCCCAATAAAATGCTGGATAAATAATTAAATCTTAATACTACTTTCTGGGAATTATAATATCAGTCAGAAGCATAGAACTATATGAATGAGTAATTTCCGACATTATAAATCATATATATTCTTGATCAGCATCAACAGCCGAGTCGATCTAGCCACGTTTGGTGGACACATTTTTTTTTAATTTTTTCGAAACTTTTAAGGGGTTAAAGTGTTAAAATAAAAAATAAAAATTTTGAAAAAAAAATTATTTTAAAATAAATTAAAATTCAGTATGCAGTTTTTTTAGCCTTAAAAAAACGAATATTTTCCAAGTTCAAATTAATGTGTTTTTAGCCTAGTTATAAAATTTTTTAAAGCTTTAATTGGCCCAAAATGGAAGTGCAAGGGTATACAAATTTCGGCGTGCAGAAGTTAGCTTCCTTTATTGTTTCATTTGATAATTTCCCTGAAAAGAATAAATGTAACTTTTTCAAATTCAAAGTTCCAAAAGCTCCCAAAAATATTTCCCCTTAACAAAACTTTCTCTCTCGAGCTCATTTTGTTTTTGTTTTGTATTTTATGATATTTATTTTCTCATTTCGTTTATAGATAAATTCCTGGGCTGAGAGTATGAAATAAATAATTTGTTGCGGTGCATGCACTTAGAAAACTAAAGAAGCCCTTTCCCAAAGCATTCTTGGATTCTAGAATCGAAAAATAGCAAGAAAAAGTGGCATCAGTCGGTTGATGATGGATGAGAGTCTGAGTCAGTTTTCCCCCTTCAAAGGGCCACTGCTGCGACAGGCTGCTGCTGGACCTGGACAGGATCGACCGGCTCGTCCACCTCGCCGGCATCGTCGTTGACAACAATCACCTCGTTGGTAGGCACGGCGGCCTCCTCGAAAGAGTCGTCGATCGACTCGCCGCTGGCACGAACCTCGTTCTCGGACTCTGGGACAAACTCGGCCACCTCATCCTTGGCAGGATCGATTTTGTCATCAACGGTGGGCTGTTTGGCAGGAGCATCAGTCACGGGAGCGGCAGCGGGGGCATTCTGTGGACGATTGCCGCCCAGGAAGTTGATGATACCCTGGAGGGGATTGCCACCCTGCTGCTGTTGGGCCGGAGACGCTGCCGTGGCATTGTTGTTGCCTCCGAAAACATTGTTCACAAACTGCTGGATGGGACCTGGCGGACGGGGCGTGGTGGAGACCGCCGGCTGGGAGTTGGTCAGACCCGACAGGGTGTTCTGGAACTGGTTACCCAAATTGCTGGCGAACTGCTGGATGCCCTGGAAGGCCTGTGTAGTGGAGTTGACCACCGATTGGGCGGCATTCTGCACCACCTGGGTGGCCTGAGTGAAGGCAGCCTGGGGATTCAGGAATCCAGGAACTGTGGGCGCTGGCGTGGCCTGGGCGGCGGCATCATCGGACTGGACAGCTGGGGCGGCACCAGCAGCTGGCTGCTGCTGCTGCGGCTGGAACTGATTCAGGAACTGGCCAATGGGTGAATTCTGGATCAATTGCTGGACAAAGTTGCCCTGCGTGGTGCTCTGCTGCGTGGGTGTGGCCTGGGTGGCCTGACGGACCTGGGGATGGGCGGGATCCTCCTGGTTTTGCGACTGATCCTGCTCCAAGGGCGACAGATTCTCGGCAGCGGCGGGCACGGGAGCAGTTTCTTCGGCTGAGAGGGTTTTCAAATTAATGGCTGCTGGCTTGGCTTCCTCGGGTATGAGTTCTAGAAGAGCTGGTGTCTCCTCCTTGATAACCTGCGGTGCCTCCTTGAGGTCCTGAATTTCCTGGGGGTTTTCCTTGAGTTCCTTTGCCTTTTCCTTGATCTCCTCCTTGATTTGTTCCTTGATTTCGGGTTTAATCTCTTCCTTAATTTCGGGTTTGATTTCAGGCTTAATTTCTTCCTTGATTTCGGTTTTAATTTCTGGCTTTAACTCCTCCTTGATTTCTGGCTTTAACTCCTCCTTGATTACTGGCTTAATTTCTGGCTTTAACTCCTCCTTGATTTCTGGCTTAATTTCCTCTTTGATTTCAGGCTTAATTTCGTTTTTAATTTCTTCCTTAATCTCTGGTTTTATTTCGTTAATTTTAGGCTTAGTTTCCTCCTTGATGGTGGGAATATTCTCCTCAAGTCTGGGCCTAATTTCCTCCTTAACCAGGGGCAAAGCCACTGGAGCTGGCTGCTGCTTCTCCTCCACGACGGTCACAGGAATATCCTGGGGCAGCTGCACCACTCTGGCTTGGCTTACAGCCAGGAACAACAGGATCAAGGCAACTGGCTTCATATTTTTTTGTTTCCAGCAACAGGATACACTTTCACGTTTTAAATATATTACAAATATTTCTGATTTCGATTTCAAGATGCGTTCGTTCACTAGCGCCTCACGGCCGCAACTGTTTGAAATTTCTTTAGGCCCAACGCATTTTATACAAACCGTCGGAACCGCTGGAGCCGCCGAAGCCGACGCTGGCAGAGCGCCTCCGCCGCCGCCGCCGCCGAAGACAAACAGGGCTAAGAAATGAAAAAAAAAAGAGATGGAGAAGGCAGTTGGTAGTTGGTAGGAGTTGGTAGAGAAAATATCTGCAATATCAATGCAACGCCAGCCTCCTCCTGGCCAATTCTCGGCGGCGAGTGTCATTGAACTGATACTGGTACTGGTCCAAGTGGGACTTGCCATCGCAAAGGGCTTCTTCTGGGCCTCTTAAGGCCTGCGGATCGAAGAAGCTGCACACATAATTGGCTGGCTCAGAGACCCTCCTTCATCAATCATGTTTGTTTTAAAGACTTTGCGGCAATCAATATTTGGTTTGTTCAAGCATGATTGCGATATATAGCAAAAGGGGATCAAGAGGGAAGTTTGCCAAGGGTTTCTGAAACTCTGTATGCTGAGGATTAAGAAATGGGAATATTTATGTGTTATGAGTGGAGATTATCTGCCTATCTTAGATATTTTTGTTTGCTTGAGAATAGGTAAGGGAAGTGTGAACTTAACTCTGGGTTACTTATTTATTTAGGTTGAAAAACTTGAAACGAAATGAGCACTTAAAGAGGTGATAAGGAGGAATATATATAAAAAAGGAATATAAATAAAACTGTATGTATATCAAAGGACATTCTGTGGAAGAGATATGACTTAATCGGCCGAAGGTAAGGGTACAAAGTGGCTAATATTTGCTATTCTTGAAATAGATAAATATATGACAAATTGTTTTTATATCTTATAAATTTCCCTAAAGAACTGAAAAAAGATTATATAGTAATAATATTTTAAATACCAAAATTAATATCTTTAGTGTTAATATGTAAATAAATGTATAATAAGTGTTGAAATAAATAATACAACATTGAAAACATTATAAAATGTTGAGTATTAAGCCTAAATAACACCTTTAAAAAAAATTTAAACAAACTTGTGACTAAAATTATAATATCCTGCAAGGGTATATATAACATCTTAACTAAAATAAGGAAAATATTTATATTCTGTACATATGAGGCCTTGATTTTGAAAGTGGTTTAAGTAGAAACATGTCTAAATTTAGTTTATCAGCTTCAGCTATTAGTTTCACATAAAATCCGAATAAAGTAAAATAATCTGAAGGAAATCAAGATTTTTATCAGAATCAATACCACTTTCAAAGGCAAGGGCTTATAAATTAAGTTTTCTTTAACTAAAAACTCTATAAAATATACCATGTCAGCCTTAAAACCCTCCACAAATATGGCCATGATAGCCTGATAGCCTCGAGTAGCTAACATTGGCCAACTGTGCGGCGATTAGTGTAGCCTTAAAAGTATCTACTTCGATCATCGTCTTTTCGCCTGCATTTCCCCCCTTTATAACCATTTTTTTTCACTCTCATTCCCTGTTGCCTGCGACATTTGATCAGCAGATTTTTCCTGTTTTCTTGTTTGGTTAAACGCTCCTCCACGAAGTACAAGAAGAAACCCATTTGCGCCGACGCGACGCGTTCTGCAGGCTGGCCGGCTTCTTCTTCGTATCTTTGTATCTTTGGTTCTTGCGGATGCAGCGATCTTTGGCAGAGCTTTGGTCTTGCTTTGGTCGTGGAAACCCGTTCCCAAGACTAAAAAACCTGCTCCGGCTATTTTTAGAGTCAATTAGCTTTGGACCAAGGCAGACGACGAAGATGCAGATGCCCCTGCCGATGCTGGGCTGCATCTCTGGGATGCGTTTTCACCCATTCTGGGTTAATAATTCATTAGAAATGCAACAACGCCGCCCACGAGGCCAGCGAACAAAGCCCGGCTTCTAATGTGTATTCTATGCAAATGACGCGGGCATTTAAATGTAGTTAAATGGGTCAAACTCTGGGTTGGCTGTCTAGCTGTCTGGCCGGGAGAAAACGCTGACTAGAAGGAAAAGTTATCTGGGATATATGACCAAAGACCCGCTCGATATCGATCGAGATTTGTGGTCCGATCGAGCTGGCTGGCAGAACGAGCTCTTGGTCCAAGAAGGGCTTAAGCCAAAGTACAAATATACTACAATAACTAATAAAAAACTAATCGATAAAGGAATTTTAATGAAAGGGAAATACCCTTGGAAATTTATTTTCATTAACTTTACGATGTATGCCAACGTAAGGGTGGTCAAAATACATCAGTAAATTTAGAAAAATTGATATATACAAAAAATATGATTGCTAATAATAGTTTCCCTTAAATCGAATACTAATTTCCAACGCTATATATAAAGGATTTAATAGAACAATATAAAAAATCATTTGCTTAAATCTCTTAAAAATGTCTTCAATGCTTCAAATAATCTTAGTTATTTAGTTATCATTTTCCTTATATAAATGGTCTAACTATTTAGCTTATTTATAAATTAAAAAGATGCTAGACTGGTGTTAAGTTTAACATAACACAGAAAAAGGCATTTCGTCTTAAACAAAAAAATTTAGTAAACATAAATGCAAGTCTACAGAATATTGGCCAGATTCCGACTTTTCAAATAAATCTAAAAATCTTTTAAAATAAATTCAGACAAATTTTTGCCCTATAAATAAAATAGCAAAATAATAATAAATACTATGTATTTCTGGCAATGCCAAATACAAGTCTTTGGACTATAATGTAAGGCATAACAAACAAATAATTATAATATAAATAAGTAAAGAAATAAGTAAGTAATAATTAAATAAGTTATAAAATTAAATACTTCAAATTCGTTTAAATAATACTCAAATTTGTTATAAATCTTTTTTAAATTTCTACAAATCCATTAAGTTATCTTGTAAACATCATCCCTTAAATTTTGCTATTAAAAATCCTTCCATCTACATTTTTGTTTTAATTTCTGTAACAAGTTGAACCCAATTTTTGCAACACCCTCTCCTTGGTGAGAGCATTTAAAACTGAAATCAAAGATCGAAAGGACATTGACTTGACTCCGCGGATCGATCTCTCTTAAGCGATCTCTGCTGAGTTTTTTAATGCTTCTTTTTTAAGAGCCCCTTGGGTCTTGGGCTTTTTTATTTCTGCAGCGGCAAATTGATTTCGGTATAAACACGTTTTTCCAAACCAAAAAACAAGACGCCCATTTGGGTTCTTTGGATTTTTATGGCTTTTCTGGGAGTTTCTTAATTGTTTTTGCTCTCTTTAATTTTTTTGCTGATTTTTTGTTGGCCCCAAAAATATTTGCTCGAGTTTCGGTTTCAGCCTGACCAAGATTATGCAATGACACTTTTTTCTCATTTCTCCCCATGTGTTGTTATCGCACACACAATTGGCTGTCGAATTAACACCTTGCTCACATCCATCGACAGGTGGGGGCGCCGACGACGCCGAATGGGCGTGGCAGCCAAAAATCATTACTCTAAACGGTGGCAACTTTCACTCAACAATCGTGCGGAATACCAAAAAAAAAAGAGTTTTAAACAAAAACCACAAGCACAAATGCAAAGTAGGTGACAAAAAACAAAGCAAACCAGTAGTGGGAGCTGTCAATCAGGCGATCTTCGTCATCCGAGAAATTACCTCACTTTATCCCAGTGTTTTTTATGCCATTTTTTTACGGCCTGTTATATTTGAGTCATATTTTTTATGTAGTCAAGGTCACTGGTTTTTTGGGTGACATTTGCCAAAGAAATGTATTATTTGTTAGGTTTTTTATTTGTGTAAGTAATGTCGACCCAAGGTTATAAGCAATATTTTTAAATGTGCCAAAACTAGGTTTTAAGGGAATATTTGTAATTTTTTCAGGTTTTTTGTAACCACATATTTATACCCTTGCAGGGTATTATAATTTTAGTCAGAAGTTTGCAACGCATAGAAGGAGACTTCTCCGACCCTATAAAGTATATATATTCTTGATCAGCATCAACAGCCGAGTCGATCTAGCCATGTCCGTCTGACTGTCTGTCCGTCTGTCTGTTCGTGTGTCCGTCCGTTTCTACGCAAACTAGTCCCTCAGTTTTGAAGCTATCTGGATGAAACTTTGCAGATAGACTTCTATATGCTCTCACTGCTATATATGTCGGAACGAGCCGGATCGGCCGACTATATCATATAGCTATATAGGAAAGATCGCTAAATTTTAATGAAAAAAATTATAACTTAGCCAATTTTTACAATATTTGAATAAAATTTGAGATAATGCCAATTTGTATTATTCTTGAATTTCGGTTTTAATTTGATCAAAATCGGACAACTATATCATATAGCTGTCATAGGACCGATCAGAAATTTTTGATGAAAAAATCTAACTAAGCAAATTTTTCACATATTTTCATAAAATTTGAGACATAGACATGTTTTATTATTCCAGAATTTCGGTTTTAATTTTATTCAAATCGAACCACTATATCATATAGCAGCCATAGGAATATATATATAAATTCATTAAATTCGTTCCCAACATTTTTCGCTCGCAACATTTCTCGTTCGCAACATTTTTCTTTCGCAACATTTACCTTATGTCAGTACCCGAGAAAACGAAAAAGTCAAAAGATTTTTCTACTTCTTCTTACTTACTTTCTTGTTTTATTTCATTTTTTAAATCACCAAAAATTTACAAAATTTGTGTCAAATTAAGAAATCAATTTTTATTTAAATATTTTTTTGAAAAAATTGTTAATATTAATAATTTAATATTATTCGTTTTGTATTAACTTCGATTTTATTGTGGACTTAGAAAATATAGCTATCAGAAGTTTCGTACAATGACCGACTAGGTGGCACTGTATTATAGTAATTTAGCAAAGTTTTTCACCAGTGAGTGTTCCGCCAGAGGTCGCTGGCACGACGTCATGGCATTGGTTTTAGTGTTTTTTTGTTGTAATTTCACCGCCGCTTGGAAAATAACATAAAAATCGTTATTACTGAGTATGTTTCCCGATTCGGATTTTATGACCAGTTTATATTCCCGCTTGAGACTTCTACCCCCAAAATACTTACCGACTCGGAATTGCACCCCAAAATACCCAGCGAGCCGGAATTGTACACCAAAAAACTTACCGATTAGACTTCTACATTCCCATAGGAAATTCTACAGCGATTTTGTGTAAACTTTTACTATTTACTTTTATACTTTACCGCTTAGCTGCTATCGATATATCGATATTTGGGCAAACAAGAAATCACGGCAAACGTTTATCATCCCTAGAAAATATCGATATATATTATTTGTTTTTTTTGTTTTGCAGTCGCCGCCGTTTAATAAAGTTTATTGCAAAATTACACAAGAATCGGTCGCGTAAAATCACCGAAAACATGTGCAACGCGTGCTAGAGGCCGAGCAAACGGCAGGTGCGTAGGCCAGAGAGCACGCGGTTCGCGTCACTTGCAATAACAACAAACGCAGGCGGACCATAAGCAAACACACAAACTTACACCCACGAGAGCGCGCACGCACACAGGCAAACAGCTACGCACATGTGAGCAAAGCCAAAATACATGAAAATAAAATAAAAACTACTAAAAAAGCGAAAAAGAAAGAAGAAAAAGTGGCCTAAGTAAATAAAGAAATTCATGCATAAATAAATGGATAAGATGTAATATAAATATTACAAATGTGCAACGAAGAAAATTAAACAAAAGGATAAACAAACATGGAATACGTGTGCACTATTTTTAAATAAGTTTTCGAACAAATTCCGTGGAAATAATTAACTAAAGTGAACTAAAAGTGCAACAAAGAAGCTCTGCAAATATATAAATAATAAGGAATAGGGACGAGGTCTCTAAACCAATTATTTAAAACAACTTTCAAAATAATGTGCAGCAATAATTAAGAAATGAATTCCCGGAAGAATATAAATAATATTAAAATAAACCCCTCAACATATTACCAAAATACAATAGAAATTTTGTAATAAAATTCCGCCAAGCAATGAAAATATAGTATAAAAAGTGCAATTGAATATAATTATATATAAATAATTAACTTAAACTACATTTCCTTTGGCGCATTGAAATAAAACAAATTAATTTATACATCAGCATCGTGTTGTTCTCCCAATTTATCTTGTATTTTTGTCTTTGTTTGATTTTATGCATTATTTCCTGGTTACCCAATTGCTCTCCTAGCAACCTCCCTCCTCCCCTCCACCTCGTTGCTAGCCAAACAGCTGCTGATTAAAAAATTTCGCCGTTTTTCCCTATTTTTATCAGCTGATATATACCGCCCACTTAGCCAGCCCACCCCCTCTCTTGCACCTGGAAAACACACAGACACACACACAGGTGACTAATGCACTGTTCGCGCAGTTTGTCAGCTGCTGACGTCGTGGACAAAGCAACAATAACGGCAACAACGACGGCAGCGTCCACAACAACAATAGCCTCGTTCTATAAGGCAGCGACGTCGGCGTCGGCAGCGGCTTCTGTCTGCACAACGCCAACAACAACACCGCGAAAATCGAAAATAAAAACAAAAGCAATGGCCACCACAACAACAACAACAACACAGCAGCAGCAGCAGGGAGCAGCAACAAATGCTAAAGATGGTAAGTTTAACCAAAAAATGAGTCAAAATAGCAAAAAAGACTTCAAATAAAAGAGTAAAAGGTGGCACATAAAAGGATAGAAATACTTGAAGATTAATGAAAGGTTTTTACTGCATTAAAATATGTATTTCGAAAATGTATTATTATCATTTTGGTTTGAAAATATATAATATCCTATTCCAAGCCAGAAAAAGAAGAGTAACAATTAATTAACTAAAATTCATTCTATGATTTACCAATATGAAAAGCCTTCCAATTGGCAATTAAAAATATTAATTAATAATAAGTAACATAAATAATATATTACCAATAACTTCAGTGATTATACCTCCTTTTCTAATTGAATTAAATATTATATAACACCAAACTTACTAAATTCTATAAACTTTAAAATTTTTTTCGATTAAATAGCTTTCAATAGGGAAAGGTTTCTATTTCTTTCATAAATTAAAAATTTTAAAATTTATATTTACTACAATTAACTTGAACAAGCTTATAATTTAAGCAAATAAAATATATAAATACACAAAGATAGA
This sequence comes from Drosophila nikananu, assembly GCA_008042635.1. Classification (NCBI taxonomy): domain Eukaryota; kingdom Metazoa; phylum Arthropoda; class Insecta; order Diptera; family Drosophilidae; genus Drosophila; species Drosophila nikananu. Next base: position 641 of record VNJV01013480.1, on the reverse strand, counting down.
AAGCTTTACAAGTAGAGAGAGTTTAAAACGCCTTTCGGAAGACAAGATTTCTTGTAAAAAATATATTTATCAACTGTTTCCGACAGCTAAAACAGAGCTTAAAATATACCATTACTTAACCGCTTCTCAACAGTTAAAAATATGGCCAGTAAACGTTACCAAAAAAACAGCCATAAAATATCTTTATAAGTGACCTACAAAAGGGGGACAGAAATACTTATACCTCATACAAATAATTATATGTGCATCATGTTTTTTTTTAATAACAGGGATATAAAATTTTTTAGGGTATGAACGTTTATTCTTATTACAACTAAAGATATAAAAAACAAAAAATTAACGAATTTAAGTTTTGTTTATAACCAGAAAACTAAATTTTATTTTATCTTCATAGTAAATAATTATATGTTCATTTTGGTTTCTCTCTTAATTTAAATTAATGGAATAAGTGAAAAAAAGTTTTTATAATTTATTAATAGTTAATACCTTTACCCTTATTTTCTAAAATTAAATTAAGACGTTTTGGCATAGAAATAACTAAAGATAGTAGTGTTGCTAATGTCAATATTAGCCCATTCTCTGTCTATGGCTGATTTTAGGTGACGAACTGTCTCAAACTGTCTGCCGTTTTTAAAAACGCG
>VNJV01013467.1:0-17102 GCA_008042635.1 Drosophila nikananu | reverse complement strand
AGTTTTCGTCGTAATAACAAACACTTCCCAATAATTTCGGCTTGTGCTTTAACCATTTATAAATTGAGAACTTCTTCGTTAGTGGCAGAATTCTGGAGGCTGTCGTTGAATACACTGAAAACTAGAGAGCAAGTTATCATGGATCTCATGAGCAATAAAAAAGGTGTCTCGTTGTTTACTTTCAATGTACAAAGTTTAAAAAATCATTACGGTGATTTAAATGACAGTGTTATTCTGAAGAGCAACGTTTTATTGCTGTCCGAAACGTGGTTGGCTAATGATCAGGAATGTCATATACCACACTTTAAGTGCATCGTCCAGTTCAAACGTGATACTGTTCGTGCAGGGGGTGTAGCAATATACCAAAATTTGAATAATGAAACAAATCGTGTAACGCCGGACATGGATGTGATGCCCAACAACATTCAGGAGTTCTTTTGTCGACGTACAACTGTTGCGGACCTATGTGCAGCTCGGTGTGTAATGGAAAATGGTATCACTGTGGTCTTGGCAGTAATCTACGTTTCACCGAATCAGAAAATTTTGCATATTCAAGAGTTTATTCACACAGCACTGTTAGAATATACTACAGAAGGTTCTCGGCTTCTTCAGAGATATAATAAAAATTTGCACGAACTTCCCCTAATTTTCGCAGGAGATTTTAAGATTAACTTTCGTGATAAAAAAAAAATCAGAGCCATTAACAAAATTTCTTCTTGAAGAATTTAATTTTATCATTAATAACGATGCGACAATACCAACAACAAAATTTCATACCACTATTGATGCAGTTTTTTCGAGATACTTAGACAAAATCGTACATTTTTGATATACAACTAATTAATAACTTTGAATTCAATGGAGAACATTTTTAAGTTCCAACTAAATAATAACTTTGAATTCCAATTTGTCACTTGTAAGGCACACGCTTCTAAAAGTGGTGATGAACTCACCACGCGATATATTGATGGTGGAAAAAAACAATCGAGGTATCGCGCACCACAGCCACCATCGATACTATCGATAGTACTATCGAGGTTTTTACAGCTCCACCAGACGCTCTGTGATGTTATCCGCCTCGATGAGGTATATTAAAGCAGAGGCGCCCAACGAGGCCGTAGGGTCCCGAGCGAAGGCTTGAGATAACGAAAATGACAGTATTTTGAAGAGGTCGTCTGGCGAAAGATCTGGCTTCCACAGGGATCCAAACATGCCGGTTAGCTGGGCGGCACAGGTGCCGGCCGCCAGAAAGTCCTGGGGCTCCCTGCGGCATCCGATCCAGTCCATGTAACAGATATATGGCTTCAGAGCCCCGGCCTCCAGATCGGGCTCCAGGCCGGCCACCACAGACTCCACATAATAGGGATTAGAGCGCTGCTTGAACAGCAAGCTGGAGAGCACAATGGATAACTGCTGGGGGCCCATTTCATGGCACTTGCTCATCTCACTCTCGGTGTGGCGCTTGATCGTCCGATCGCGGACGGCCAGGATGTCCAGCTGGAGTCCGGAGAGGCCCACAAAGGTGCGCAGAGTCACCTTGAACACCTTCTTGAAGGCCGCATCCGGCATATCGGCCTGGTGGCCACCAGGATTGTGGTCCGTGGCGATGGCCACACAGTCCTTGCCACGCATAGCCGCCAGGCAACCGCCGTGGCTGGTCCAAGGCGGCATGTTTGCAAGCGAAACCGAATGCTGCATGTTTTGAAAGACTCCAAGTCACGAATTAAAATAAAAAGAATACGAGAAAGATACAAAATGGTTTGGAAAACGTGACTTTTTTTTTGTAAATATAACTTTAGCCACCTTCAGTGCCAGTTATATTTTGACAATTAAGGAAAATGTTAGCAGACGCTTTAGATTAGGCAAACGCCTATTAATGATTTAAATAATAATACGAATAGTTATAATTAGATCAAGAAAGAAAGCTAACTTCGACTCACCGAAATTTGTACATACATTTTTTTGAGAAAAATGGGTAAATTTTTGGCCAAAAAATCGCTAACCCCTTGAAGGGTTTTTTGATCGGCTAAAACTGAACCGATTTCAGCCTGGTTTCGTTTCTTCTTCCTAGTTTTTGCAGGAGAACATTTCTGCATTCAAAACTCGATCTCTATTTTTTTGAAATTTTTTTTGTCAATTTTGACTCAACCGATTTCAGCCTGTTTTCGTTTTTTCTTCATAGTTTTTATAGGAGAACATTTCTACATTCAAAACTCGATCTCAAATTTCATACCACTATTGATGCAGTTTTTTCGAGATACTTGGACAAAATCGTATCTCTAACCTTTGTATCTTACTTTAGTTACTATGATTGAATAAATTGATTAAATTAATACACTCAGAATGAATGAGTAAAATCAGTTTTGTAGTTCTCCTTTATTTACCTCCTTCTCTCTTATTGACCTCCATCTTGCTAGGTTTCATAACAGTACACAAACGTAAGGAAATTCGTTCCTAACGCGTGTCCGTAGACATACTCATTTTTTAACCATTTTTTTTAAGTGTCCAAGAAAGTTTTCGAAGGGAAATGAACTTATTGTCTGCAAAGAGCCAAATACTAAGCATTGTTTGCTTAAATATGTGAGACAGTGGTAGTTAAAAGTAAGCATGGAAGACATACATATATCGTTGCGGCATTTCTTTTACAAAATTATTTAGCAACGTAGAGGCAAGATCATTTTGCGAAATACAGTACTCACTGTCAAGAAGAATTCGTATTCCTAAACTGAACAGTAAAAAATGGTTGTATTGAACAGAATCTAAAATGTCTTTTAACACAACAGGTCCAGTATACAAGACAAATGTGCGAACGAGGCTTTCTATTGAACTCTACTGTAAAAAAGGATTTAATGAAGATATTAAGTCTCGACTTAATGAAAATGGAAGCCCTCTTACCCTACCTAGGGCAACTAGTAGAGATTTCATGACTCCTAAGCAGACTACGTGCATATAATCATAGGGAAATTGAATAACTAGATCAATTGGGAGAATTTCCAATACTAGTTGGTTTTGTAAATTGTGATGTTCCGGCTGTAATCTATTTCTGAAGCTATGATCTGTTCGAGAATGGTTCTCGGACAATTTGAAAAGGCACTGGTTACAGGAATAACAAGAAAGGAAGCTAACTTCGGCATGCCGAAGTTTAAATACCCTTGCAGTAGGTAAGAAGAAGAAGAAAAACCTTCTGACTTTTTCGTTTTCTCGGGTACTGACATAAGATAAATGTTGCGAAAGAAAAATGTTGCGAACGAACTTAGTGAATTTATATATATATTCCTATGGATGCTATATGATATAGTGGTCCGCTTTTAATAAAATTAAAACCGAAATTCTGGAATAAAACAATGTGTATATGTTTCATGAATATGTCTATGTCTATGTTTCATATGAAAATATGTGGAAAATTGGCTTAGTAAAATTTTTTCCTTAAAATGGTGGATAGCGGGACCTGCGCGCAAATAAAAAAAATTTTCTGATCGGTCCTATGACAGCTATATGATATAGTTGTCCGATTTTGATTAAATTAAAACCGAAATTCAAGAATAATACAAAATGGACATATCTAAAATTTTATTCAAATATTGTAAAAAATTGGCTAAGTTATAATTTTTTTCATTAAAATTTACCGATTGTTCCTATATAACTATATGATATAGTCGTCCGATCCGGCTCGTTCCGACATATATGTATAGCAGTGAGAGCATATAGAAGACTATCTGCAAAGCTTCATCCAGATAGCTTCAAAACTGAGGGACTAGTTTGCGTAGAAACGGACGGACACACATTCAGACAGACGGACAGACAGACAGACGGACATGGCTAGATCGACTCGGCTGTTGATGCTGATAAAGAATATATATAGGGTCGGAAATGTCTCCTTCACTGCGTTGCAAACTTATTACTAAAATTATAATACCCTGCAAGGGTATAAAAACCACGGCACTGAAAAGCCAACTTAATTTGTACATTTATTTATTTACTCCCCTGGTCTATCGGGCTAAATCCAAAGAAACATACATACATATATTAATTGTCTCTCCTCTGCTCTATACTAAGCTAAGCTTCTTACATGCAAGCATAGGCAATTACATTGCATTGCAATTACATACATATTCGACTGCAAGTCGACGCACAGTTGACGGAAAGATACTTTTGCCTTGCAAAAATCATAACTCTTGAACCAGTTGCGATATTTTCGTAATTTTTTTTTATGTGAAAGGTAATTTAAGTACCTTTCGAATAAGTGGTCAACCAATATGTGATAAACAGTACATTTTATACTCGAAAATTAATGTTTTTTAAGGCAGTTTTCTCCATTTTCGGAATATTCTTTTCGATTGTTTTCTCTGAAAATGCTAATATGGTACATATTTAGTTAAAAAAAAAAAAAATATATTAATTTTAAGCAAGAAAAAAAAAATTTTTTTTTTTATAATTCAAATTTTTTTCTTTTTGACCATTTTTTAATCATTTATGCACTTTTTGTTCAAAGTAATCAATTAATTTTACATCATTAAATATTTTTGAAGAATTGTAAATTATTATACATTCATTTCAAGTCATTAAGTGTCCTTACAAAGTCAGGAATTGAAAAACAAGCCGCCAATACAGGAAAAAACTAATGCCAGCCATACAATTTCGTACTGCGCTTGTAGCAGAATTTGCTCGAAGCCGCCCGTTTTTTACGCTGAGTTGAAAGTATCTTTTGCCTTGGAAATTCGGGGTGGTAGATTGGATAAAATGATAAAAAACATACTCAGGAACAACACCTCATATGCCAAACCCATAAGTCGGCGAAAGTTCGACTTTTTTTTTCCATCAAAGTTGAAAAATATGTGAAAAATTAGTACTTTGGTAAAACAGGTATGCCTGCACGTGCAACAAATATTATAATTTCATTTTACATTGATTTTGACGAGATTTGATGGCCCTTTCGATAGAGCCCATAACCATGCCGGTCGGTTACATATTTTACCTAAAAATCGACCGCAAAGTCAGAATTTGTTCTAAAAAACTCCTGATTTTTTTGCAATCCAAAAAAGGTTCAACTTTGAACACGTGTAACTTCTAAGATACTAAAAATTTTACGATCCGTAGCCATCAAAAATCAACTTTTTGATGACAACGGATCGTGAAATTTGTTATTGCATTCGACAGGTAATAGTTCAACAAGGATGAATCCAAAAAATTATTCAAATCGGTTCAGTATCTTAAAAGTTACACGTGTTCAAAGTTTAACCTTTTTTGGGTTGCAAAACAAACATGTCGTTTTTTAGAAAAATTCAGACTTTGAGGTCGATTTTTAGGTAAAATATGTAACCGACCGGTATGGTTATGGTCTGTATCAAAAGAGCCATCAAATCTCGGTAAAACCAAGGTAGAATGAAACTATAATATTTGTTGCACGTGCAGGCATACCCGTTTTACCAAAGTACTAATTTTTCACCTATTTTGCAACTTTGATGGAAAAAAAAATCGAACTTACACCGACTTATGGGTTTGGCGTATGAGGTGTTGTTCCTGAATATGTTCTTTATCATATTCAAAAGAGATCGGCTGCCCCAATCTGCCCCCAAGAAATTCCAAAGCAAAAGATACTTTCAACTCAGCGTAAAAAGCGCGCGTCTCAGATCAAATTCTGCTACAAGCGCAGTACGAAATTGTATGGCGGGCATTGGCGGCTTGTTTTTCAATTCCTGACTTTGTAAGGGCATTTAATGACTTGAAATGAATGTATAATGATTAAATATTCTTCAAAAATATTTAATGATGTAAAATTAATTGATTACTTTGAACAAAAAGTGCATAAATGATTAAAAAATGGTCAAAAAGGAAAAAATTTGAATTATACAAAAAAATTTTGCTTTTTTTTGGTTAAAATAAATTTGTTTTGTTTTTAAAAAATTAAATATTTACCATATTAGCATTTTCAGAGAAAACAATTGAAAAGTATTGTTCGAAATTGGATAAAAATTGAAAAAACTGCCTCAAAAAACATTAATTTTCGAGTATAAAATCTACTATTTATCACACCATATAGTATGACCACTCAATCGAAAGGTATTAAAAATACCTTTCATTTAAAAAAAAATGTTTGAAAATATCTCAACTGGTTCAAGAGATATGATTTTTGCAACCCAAAAGTATCTAAGGCGCCACTGTGCGACGCTCTGATTTTTGGCAATTTTCTTCGCCTCCGTTGTCTCTGCTATTCTGTATTGACAATCGGCTAATGCAGTAACAGATTCACACACACGCCTTATCTCCGAAAGCACTACCGCGGCAAATACAGCAGCGGTAAACTGTTCTTCAGTCCATCTACAAAGAATAATTAAAAAAATTTTTTTTTTTTCAACTTAAAACGGACTAATTCTGTTGAAAGTTCAAGTGCGTTTCCATCTACAAATTAGTGTGGCCGTATATGCTTCCGGCTGAGTGAATATTATTTGCGCATCTCCGCAACTAAGCAATAAATATTACGATTGGTTTCTAATTCCAAATTCGGCTTCGACACATTAATAATTCGAATCATATACATATATACGACTTAACATTTTCCTAAAATATATACAGAATGACTTCTTCTATTGTAAATAATTTTATTATGACTTGTGACCGTCTGAGTCACTTCGATTTCAAAGTCTGCAATCCAGAAGCACCCAGTCAGACCAAGTATACTGACCAAATTCATCTCGACCAAGTGCGAGCGCTATGGGATAAGGTCGAAAAAGAGTTCGAGACTTGTTCTGAGCTAATTTCAGTTGGCTTAGAGGACGAGGCGGACACCTTACCTACTCTGAAGGCAAAATACGAGCAGGGCCGGCGAAACGTGTTGATTTCACTTGGGTAATTTTAGCACACCGAAAAAAAAATCGCTTCATAAGTTGAATGTTATGTAATTTTTCACCGTAATTTTTGAATTTTTAAATTTTTTGTTAATTGTGTTTTTTTATTTGCTTACTAAAAAAATTCGCCATGATACGTTTTTCATGTTCCGTGAGTTTTTAAACTCACTTCATGGTTTTCATATCTGTTTTTTCAGAAGTTTCAGGTGGGTAGTGTACCCATACTATCCACGTCTTCCGCCGGCCCTGAATACGAGTATGCCTATTCAAAAGAAGTATTTTAATTAAATCAGTGTTCGTGAATATGCGAGACATCTTTCGGGTATGCTGCAGTCGGTTTTTATACCATGTACCGTAGGTACAAAGGTATATTAATTTCGTGCAAATGTATGTAACAGGCAGAAGGAAGCATTTCCCATAAAGTATATATATTCTTGATCAGCATCAACAGCCGAGTCGATCTAGCCATGTCTGTCTGTCCGTCTGTCCGTCTGTGTAAACGCCTAGATCTCAGCAACTATAAGAGCTAGAGTAACCAAATTCGGTATGTAGGTCGGAATGTTTTGCAAGCAGATCAAGTTTGTTTCAGATTTAAAAATTTCCCTCCCACTCCCCCGCAAATCAATAAAAACGTTTTGCAGCCGCAAATATTACCATATATCTTTCTTTTTGTGCATAGGCATGCACATGTAGAACATGTATCAATACCGAAAATCTGGTAAAGATCGGGTGAAAAACACAAAAGTTATTTACTTATCAGTGTGCTATCTATTTGGCAGCTAGCAACAGGTGCATCCCAAAAAACAACAACAAAACTGATGAGCGCAAGAAACTAACTCCCGTGCGCAAAAAAGAGAGGAGGGGTTATCTCTGTCTCTGTCTTGCACACGCAAGTGCATGAGATGGTGGTGGTTTTGCAAAGAGCGAGTTTGTTTACATTTCTCTAAGAGGCAAAATTCGCAATAGGCAAAAGCTGCGATATATTTTGGTACATGGTATATAACAGTCGTGCACGAACGACTGTAGCTTTCTTACTTGTTTTATTTCCTTTTTGTTTGATCCTTCATCTTCCTCTGAGAGCTCCCCAATCGACACCAACGCTTGCTCTATCACCTTCCATGAAGGTAGTAACCATGGATATATCTTGATTAACCGTTCTGCAGTTTCAAATGCATAGGCTTCAAATTTTTTAACATCTATGGTGTAGCCTGAGGCTAAGGCTAAGGCCTGCAATATATAATTTTCATCAAAGCCTGTAATTTCGGATGCCAAGCTTGGAATACCGAAAAAATTTCTGGCTGTGTTTTCATCGTTGGAAGTTCCACTGCCTCCATCCCTTGGCTTATCAACAAGTAACCCCATTTTGTCTCGAAATTCAGCTTGGACTCGTTTCTTTCTTTCCAAAATTTTAAGCTTTTGTTCTGCCGATTTTGCTCGCCATACTTTTATTTCTAGTTTATATGAAATATGCAAAAAATACTCAAAAAAGGGTATATAAGAATGTAGAGGTGATAAGCCGAATACTTCTTCTGCACTTCTCTCACAACACATTTTTGTATATCATTCATTTCTGTGGGTTTCGCTTCGCATATATAGCATTTCAAAGTGGGCATCTAAAAGAACCCCGAGGGTTTCCTCACTGGAAGTCGTCCAGCTGTCGTCAGGACGTTTGACGAAGCCCGGGTTGGAGGGCGTCGTCGAAATGACTTTCCGCAGCCTAGACGCATCAGAGTAGTCCTGGATTCCTGAGCAAAAGTCAGACCAGGCCCTTCTTTTTGCCTTTCTAAGTTCCCTTTTGTATAGGGACAAATTAGATTTATAAAGGCGCCACGATGCGTCTGTGTTGTCGCTCTTGGCTGGAGGGGGCTTAACCCTCTCAGCCCATAATTAAAATTAGCCGGGATAAAAATTTTTTTCCAACAGATATGTATTTGCCGTTATTCAAAGATGAACTGACGAAAATTTCAAAGTCCTTGGTGTCCTGGTTTGAAAGATACAGGATGTTGCCACAAAATGTTCAAATGTTCAAAATTATTTCTACAATGTTGCCTATAGGCAACAAATGGGCTGAGCGGGTTAAGGATCTTACTTAGCTGGGACCTATATTTCTTCCAGTCGGTCCTCCGGAGGTTCCAACAGGTGACTGGATTGAATCTATCGAAGCCCAGTGTGAATGGTATATACCTATGGTCAGAGAAGGAGTGCTTCTCCAGTACCCTCCATGACTTCAGGGTATCCCTAAGGGATTCAGAGAGAAGGGTGATATCCAATACCTCCCTACGGTTTTTAATTATGAAGGTGGGTTCATTACCTGAGTTTCCCACCAGCAAGTATGATGCAAGGATAAAATCAAAAAGAGACTCACCCCTGTCATTGGTGGTGGGCATTTGCGTTGCACCCGATGATGAGACCCAGGCCCAGTCGTCTGCTGTTGGTTGGGAGAACCGTTTGGTCCCTCTAGACATGCAGTTAAAGTGTCTTCATTGCTGAATTTGGGGAGCATGGAAAGAGTTAAATCTTTCTTAGCGAGTATGCAGGCTCACGATTTACCTGTTGTTGGGGTTGCGTACAGCCTATAGTCGGCTGCCCTCAGCCCTTGGATTCTGTCGCCACAGATCCAGGGCTCCTGGATGAGGACAGCGTCGATACCACCTTCCGCCAGATGGACAAGTAGGGCAGCGGAGGCTGCTTTACTGTGGTGGAGGTTTATTTGAAGGAACGTCAGAGACATTCTGCATCTTAACCTCCACCACAGTGATGTCGGCGTCCGAGGTCGGCTCATCCAGCCCGTCCTCCTCCTCGGACATCCCGACGCCGCGCAAGCCCCTTGCAAGCTCGCTCTCCTCGGATATGTACCCCTCCAGGATGTCCTCCTCGTCGGACAATCCTTCGGGCGCCTCCTCGATGCGGGGCAGTGCACCACCTGATGCCAACAGTTCCTCCACGAACCTGTTCAGCAGTTCCCCAACAATCCACCGTCACTGGTCCCTCGGGATATGTCCGTCACTGGAGCCCTCATCCACCACTCCAATCAGGATCTTACCCTTGGTAACCTCGGCGAAGGCTGAGGCTGCACTCGGGAACGCTTCGGCTGCGGAGGTTGGACCTCCGTCGACCGCTGGCGTTTGGCGGCGCTCCTGCCCGCACCAGTGCTGGCTCGCAGGGCATTGGGAGCAACCGCGCTTCCCGCCTTCTCAGGCTGGAAGTCAGGCAGGATACCTTTCGCCCATTTTACGAGACACGCTTGCTCCGGAACTTGCCCCCGATCGCGCCGCTCCGCGGGCTCATCGGTTCGCCCTTAACAGCAGCACTGGTCCCCGGATGGAGGCGCTCTGAAGAGCTCAACTCCTCCTTGATACACACTCAACCGCTATGCGTCTTCGAGTTGTTGTTTGAGGGGGGTACACCCCCTGCCGACTTTAAGGTCTGACGGCCACCTACGGTTTTGTTTTTGTTAGTTGAGTTCATTCTTGGTCCCACGAGTATGCTGGGTAGGGGATGGTCCGCCACGGTAGAGCCCGCATACCGTGGTAAGCCTAGTTGAAACTGATGGGTCGGCAGGTCCACCAGAGTCCGCATACTAACGTCCAAGCACCCCCGGACAGGCATCCCTCAGCATATGCTGTTCTACCTTGGATTGGGGTAATTTTTGGGCACGAGTTTTCTTCTCCCCTCCCGACTACCATTCGTCAGCATCCACAGCAGAGACATGACCTACCTGCTTCCAGCCGCCCTCACGGGGAGAGTATAGTCGCACTTCCAACGGTACGAACAGTTACGGCAGGTGATTTATCACCTGTAAGTCCCCCTGACCGCCCGTTGGCTGACGGCCCAAGTCTTAAACTATTCTCCGTTTTATCAAGACAATTTTCAATCCAATCTTTTTGAAGCTCTAAAATACTCGAAGCTGTGTTATCTAGTAGACTTTGAAGGTCCACTTCTGCATATGTTTCGTCTACTGATATGTTGTTCGGATACCTCAATGTTTTAAATTTAAAAATTTTCTCGTAGCTAGGCAACAAATTATAGGAAGCTTTGCAATTAACGAACTCACGGATCAGCAAATATTGGTGTTTTGTTAATCCAGTATCCATTAGAAGCGATACAACCTTTTCAATATTTCGGATGACTTTAAGTTCGGTTGGAAGTCGGATAAGCGCAGAATAGAAGCTGCAGACTCATCATGTTCTTCCAGCAGAGCTATTCGGAGGCGTTTAGTCCTTTTAGAAGACTCAGCAAAATCAATTTCAGGGCGGTCACGATTATTACTTGTAGCCATTTGTTGAGAAAAAAAAGGAGGCTTCAGTGTTATTTCCATGGTGGATTGATTTTTCAAAACTGCATTCTTCGTTCGATTGTTTTTGACCCAATAAGTGGAAATTTTTTGTAACTAATATTTTTTTTTGCCTCGGTCAACTCGACTGCATTAATATGAATACTAATTATTACTGAATTCAGCACAGCCTGAGCTTTTTTTGCATACGAGCCCTCTTCTGCGCACCAAAGCTCAAAAATATGCATGCGTGAAAACATACACTTATAAGAAGCGAATATGAAAACAAAATCGAAAAAAATTCACGAAAAATATAAGAATCTTTAAAACACAAATGACAAAAACACAGCAGCACACAAACATAAGGGAATAGTAGTCGATAGCGTCATAAATCTGATATTGAAAACAAGAAAGGAAGGCTGTACAGTCCTCAAAAATCCAAGGACTTCGTCTTCAGAACTTCAGAAGAAAGTAGAGGATGCGACCCAAAAGAAAGTTTGCGCTCAAACTATCCGAAACTACCTGCATAAGGCCGGTTTACATGGTAGAGTGTCTTGCCGAAAACCTTTTTTTTTTAAGATCAACAAAAAAAAGCGTTTAAAGTTCGCTAAACTGCCGGACTCGTTTTGGGAGACAGTTGTGTTTAGCGATGAATCAAAATTTAACATATTTGGACATGATGGCCCCCCAAAAGTATGGAGAAAAGCAAATGAAGCCATGAAGGAGAAGAACTTTATCCCGACCGTAAAGCATGGTGGCGGAAATGTTATGGTTTGGGGGTGTGTAGCTGCAGGTGGAGTTGGCAAAATGGTGTTTATTGACGATAAAATGGATAAGAAATCCTATAAGAACATTTTAGTCGAAAATTTGATTCCCAGTGTTCTAAAACTTGAGCTAGATCCGAAGACTTTCTTGTTTCAACAAGACAACGATCCGAAACACACCTCGTATTTAGTGCAAGAGTGGCTGATACATACATCACTGCCAGCAGCTAAAAACACCTCCACAATCACCCGATCTCAATCCTATAGAGCATGTGTGGGATATTCTTGAAAAAAGAATAAGGAAACATGACATTTCTTCCAAGGATTCCTTGAAAAAAACATTGCAAGCTGAATGGGAAAATATTACCGCTAATGAGACGAACAACCTAATAAAAAGCATGCGTCACCGTTTACAAGCTGTCTTCAATGCTAAAGGAAGACCTACTAAATATTAAAAAATTTAAAACATAAAATATCGTATTATAAGCCTTTAACATGAAGTGTTCGAATAATTTTTGTGCGAGAAAAAATGAAAGAGAAAGTTGTTATTTTTTGGTTGAAATATATGCTACGAATGTTAATCTTTACTATACAATATTTTATTTTTTCTTACGTTGCGTTATTTTTGAGTTATTAACGAATAAAGTTGAATGACATGGGTGTCCGAATAAATGTTGCGTTGACTGTATTTGTATAGCAATAATTATTTTCTTACTATTATATTTTGCTTGTTTTATAGTTTGAAAACTTGCTGCAAACTCCTCCTATGTTTTTTTAAAACTTCCACATGATGGAAAACAGTTTTAATAAACTGTTCGCATTGATGGAGCCCTACCTTGTCCCGAAGCGGAATACTCGCACAGAAGCTATCCCGCCAAAAGCCAAACTGGCTCTTGTTCTAGAGTAATTAGATCTCCTATTCTTATTCAGATTTAACTGAGGTTTCTCTTTAAGGTTCCGTGCCTCTGGAGACTTGCAACGCCACGTTGCTTCAAATTATCGCATAAGCAAACAACATTTTGGAAGGATAGTAGTTTCAGTTTGCAATTCCATTAGTTTTGTCCTGCTGGGAGAATTCCCGAAGTGGACATCATCAAACATGTTGCGGTGGGCTAACGAATTTCAGGACGAATGGAACTTTCCAAACTGCATTGGAGCCGTGGATGGCAAACATGCTGCAATAAAGGCGCCGCCTAATAGTGGAAGCCTTTTTTACAATTACAAGGTAATTAAGTAATTTTTTCTCGCTAATAAACATAATATATAATAAAGTTACTTCATTGTGATATAGGGATTTCATACAATTGTGCTTATGGCAATCTGTGACGCTTTTTATCGATTCACTTATATAGACATCGGTGCCTATGGAAGCGAAGGAGACATGCATGCCTTCTCCCACTCGGAACTCGGAAAAGCTTTGTTGTCCGATAATATCCAATTTCCATATGTCAACTCTATACATGGAGAGCGCATGCCTTCCTTCATTATCGGCGACGAAGCATTTCCTCTTCATAAGCGAATTATGAAGCCATATAGTGCAAGGAATCTTAACCTTAAAGAACGTATGTATATTTAACTATAGACTAAGTCGTGCTCGACGTTGCATAGAGAATGCATTTGAAATTCTCAGCGCTAGATGGATGGCTGTACAACGGACATTATTAAACCGTTAAAAGCTCAATCCATTATTACCACATGTTGTTCCCTGCACAATTTTTTAAGAGAAAGTCCTAAGGAATACACCTTTCAATTATCATTACCATCAAACATAGTGCTCACCGACTTAAGGCCCCGCCAACGAGGTCGCCCCCAAAACTTGGCCAAAGAAACTCGGGACAATTTGATGGAATATTTTAACAGCAGTGAAGACTATTCACAAGCTCCTTGGCAGGATGAGTCTGCCGGTGTCAGACAAACATAGTGTTAAATCGATAAGTCGATAAATGATTTCTCTGTCCACAACAGCTTAGTCAGTTTCTGCTCTATATCAGCAGCGTCTTCCGGAGCTAACATATTTAACTCCGACTCCCAATATGCCTAGATGGGCCTCGCCGAAGTACTATTATTTTGCTTACTAAGAAAACTCCCAAGCAACTCGCACATTTCTGGGATGTGCTCGACTCCGAAACCTTTCGTTTTCTAGTGAGTCTCTTTTGGTCCTTTAAAATATTAAAAACATGATATAATTTTTTAGGCACTTGGAATCAATATATTTACGTAGGTATAGAGACCCTCTGTAACGATATTTAGTTCGTCATGAAGCTCCTGCTCTGCTGCTTCCAGCATGCTGCAATTTAGGGAGTCCTCATTAAAGTCTTTATCCACGGGAGCGACCTGGGATTGGAACGTTCTGAAAAAGGATAGAATAAACATAACAAATATTTAATAAATACAAGATTGTCAAATTCATTGGCAATAACCTACTGTCGTTGGGTGGACACTTTTGGTAAAAATGAAATATATGGTGCATACTCCCACAATACGTTTTCTTTGCCCGCCGGCGTTTCTAACGGAACTCCTCCTGAGCTTCCACTTCTCATCTGCCTCGTCTTGCTGTAATATTTGTTGCTGTTTTTTAAAGACTTCGAAACGTTTTTGAAACTGTTGACTGGACAACACGATTTCATAGGTTAACAATATGTCTTTATTAAAACGAATAATAATTTGACTTACCGTCTTTTCCTACGGTGTCAGCTATATCCTCCCATGCTTTTTTTAAGGCCACAGAATCATAATGTTTTTTGTGGCTCCCAAATAATTGGCTGGGCCTCCACACATTGAATTAATAAAATGACTTCCTATTTTGAAAATTCATCTCTTTGGCTTTTGCGCGCTTTGTACCTTATACTGAACTGAATAATGAAAAGAGCGAGAGGCAAACATTGGTGACAGCCTGTTTTATTAAAATTTGTATTCTTTTTGCTACGCGTTATGGAAATACTAAAACGCGCGCCCCTAAATAATCTCCTAACGCCTGTACCATTCTAGTATTTTCAACCCTGAACTGGATGTCACCCTTCGAAACACACCTAGGTGACAAGCTGTCACCAACCATTTGCCTCTCGCTCTCTCACTGCTTTGCCACAGTTTTGTTCTGTCTGGATACTAGGCTTAAGTGTTATTAAGTGCGATGATGGAAGTAGGGATTATCGAATGGAGAGACTACGGTCACACTCTGCGATTGACTACGAATAAGAGATATTGTGAAATCTAATGGTACAAAACTAAACTGAAATATAATCGCAATAAATAAAAGAAATCATCGCCTCAGACACGATAACAACTTCAGAAGTGGAATAGCAACCTTTTACGCACCCGCCTACATCAGTATTTCGGGTTAGCCGATAATATAAAAGTTTTCTTCGGAAAATTTAAAGTAGCGTCTTCCGCGAATTGGACGTGAATAAATCGGATATTGTGGATTGGTTCCCAAACAGCGCAACGCTTTGACAACTGCGAAAGCTTGCTTTGGATGCCGGTTGCCGAGACGTTTACCATATTTCTGAAACCACTTTGGAAGAAGAAGACACCAAAGTGGATGTATTAAGCCAGGGGATCGAGAGCGTGCATGTCGAGTGAACATTGGAAGAAGAAGAGGAAGCACTCAACGCACAATGTCGCAAAAAATACAGATACGTTGCAAAAATAAAATTTTGATGACAACGGATCGTAAAATTTGCATTAGACAGGTAATAGTTCAAAAGGGTTGAATCCAAGAAATTATTCAAATCGGTTCAGTATCTAAGAAGTTATACGTGTTCAAAGTTGAACCTTGTGAGGCCAAAAAATCAGGTAGTTCTTTAGACAAATTCAGACTTTGCTGTCGATTTAAAGGTAAAATATGTAAACGACCGGCATTGGTTATGGTCTCTATCGAAAGGACCATTAAATCTCGGCAAAACTAAGGTAGAATAAAATTATAACATTTTTTGCACTTGTAGGTGTACCTGTTTTATCGAAGTACTAATTTTCACCTATTTTTAAACTTTGATGAAACATCAAAAATGAGACTACACGAGATGAAGGGTTTGGCTTATGAGGTGTTGTTCTTGAATATGCTTTATCATAATCGACTGACCCAACCTGCCCCTAAGAAATTCCAAGGCAAAAGATACTTTCAACTCAGAGTAAAAAACGCGCGGTTGTGAGCAAATTCTGCTACAAGCGCAATACGAAATTGTATGGTGGGCATTCATTTTTTCCTGTATTGACAGCTTGTATTTCACACTTAATGATTTGAAATGAATGTATAATGATTAAATATTCCTCAAACGTATTAAGGGGGTAAACCCACCGAGGAATTTCAAAATTTTCGATTTTTTTTGTATTTTAATTTCTTAAAGTTTGATATATTAAGAATGTCTGTTCCAAGTCTCAAGTCGAAATTCAAAAAAATGACAAAGTTATGGCCGACAAGAAAGGAAGCTAACTTCTGCATGTCGAAGTTTAAATACCCTTGCATTAAGTAAGAAAAGCTTTTTCTCTTCCAAGTGAACGGACGTGTTTTTTTCTTGCGCTCTCGTTTTGTGTTAATTTTTTGATTAAAACAACCGGGGTTTTATTAAAATTCTCTATATTGTGATTATTAAAGTTCCCGTTCACTTCGTGTGCATGCAGCTATTCTGTTTTGTGTAATTAATCGTTATTATTTTCGCAATTTAGTTGTGCTGCCGGTGTTTGCTTTGCATTTTTTGTATTCCTCTTTGTGCCTTCCCCGTTTAGTTAGCGCAGTCGCGACAGCTAAACGTTAAGCTCGCTCCCACGCTCACCCGCTCTCTCGTTCTCCATCTCTTTCAGTGCAGCTGCACTTTTCTTATCTACATTCTTAAAAGTACAGTGGTAAGTCCCCATAATGTCCGCTATTGTCTGTTCAGTTAAAACCTGTAAAAATAATATTATTACTGCCGCTGATCTTACAATGGGCTGCTGGCTGTGCGATAACATATTGCACTCCAAGTGCGCTGGTTTTGCAGGACGGGCGGTAGATGATATTAAAAAGAACATCGGTTTACGTTACTGCTGTGCGGCCTGACGCGAGGTTGAAAGAGAAATGTTGTCTTTTATGCGGCAGACCAGGGGCGGTTTTAAGGAAATATTATTGAGTTTTCGTATAACTCAAGATATGTTCTTGGCGCTGGATACCTAATTTAATAGCCTCCAGCTACTAAATGAGTCTCCTAGGCGCAAAAAAACCGCACCTGGCCTGCAGCATCTGGGCGG
>VNJV01013463.1:0-18061 GCA_008042635.1 Drosophila nikananu | reverse complement strand
TTTTTTTTATTTTAATGAATACTTCCGAAAATAGTTGTGCTTTTGAGACCTGCACACAAAACATACCATTGAAGTAATCATAACCGGCTTCCACTTAGCATTGTCTCAAAGTAAACGAATTTTTGAAGAGTTGTCTTGTAGAATGCAGTAGATAATTCATTTTTGTAGCCTTTCGAGGCAGATATAGATAAGCAGTTTTTTGGTTTTCTGAAATAATTTACTGCTTTTAAAGGAATCCTACATACTGAGAGCTCCACCTTAGTTTCTACTAGTGCAGGTCTCTAGTCTCTCTACACTCTAAAAATGTGCACTAATCCTGCCTTGAGTTAAAGCCAGAGCTTACCAGCGAGGATTTAGCATCACTAAGTGTTCTGATTGAGAGGAGAATATAATGAGCTTTCGCTCTAAAACTGAGAGAGTAATTTTACGGAAAGATCTCTTACAGGTCTCTCTCCTTCATTTATTGCCTGCAATGTACAAGCAAAGAGAGAGAGAGAGGGAGAGAGAGAGCTTTGCATTCTTTCTCTCCTAGCGGAATCACCAAAATCTCTCTTTAATTAAGAGAGCAATTTTCGGTCATTTGAAAAGTGCTTGCGTTTCAGACAAATCTCTGGCACTCTCTCTAACTCTCACGTTTACTCTTCCATGCCTTGCCTGCAATGTATGAGCAGTAGCAAAAGCGTCTGTTTGTAGCTGCTCTTTAAGAGAGCCATTGCATTCATTCTCTCAGAGGGGAATGACAAGACTCTGAGTATAAGAGTTACTTCAGACTGCTTGCTTTTCGCTGAGATCTTTGGTAACTCTCTCTCTCCCTCTGTATATTTTTCCTTTACGCTTTGCCTGAAATGAGGAAGAGAGCGCTTTTCCCTTAGCTCCACTCTGAGAGAGCTACCTAAAGTGGAGAGAGTTTCTCTCTTTACAATTAAAAGGCTGCTCTTGAAAGCGGAACCGAAAGAATATATTGAGTTTGAGTCCTATGGGAGCTCTGGTTAAAGCATAAAATCGTACCCAAATATATACTAATATATACACACATTCATACACACTCACAAAACCCACAAAACTTATACGTAAAACCTTGTTCTTGGTCAAACAATTAGTGCAAGTACACATATAAACGAGATTATTGCAGAACAAAATAGCAAAGGAAAACACTCTGTTAACAGCTTTGTTAACACTTAACAACAAAAGCAGAAAAAACAGCTAATAAAATGTATCAATCACTTACAATTTTAATATAGATTTTACGAAGGCTTTTGTTATAATTAAAACAAAACGAAAAGCAAAAAGAAAACAAAAACAAATATTTTGCGATTTTATAATCGAATGTCAGCCAATAATAAATATAATCTCGAGGTCAGAGAGCCGAAATTTAAACCTTATAAACGTATGAATATTTACATAAAAATCGTTCGGTCTCCAAATACTGTAAATGACGATTTAATAAATTACCAAACAATATGTATATATATATATATATATATATATATATATATATAGAGTACACACAAACTGGGTGCTTATTGATTGTCACTCGATCTGTTTTTTTATTTCCCGGGTTCCTGGGGAGAAGAATTCTAAAAGGAACAATTTTTCAGGACAATATTTCCAGCTGGACTTTGAAGGGAGCTTTTATTTTATTTACCCATTTTTTTAAACTTTCTTTTATTTTTTTCTTTAAATTTACAAAAGATTAAAAACAAAATGTATTTATTTTAGTAATAATTAATATTTAAAACTGTGTGCTTCACGTGTGCCTGTTCTGGCTCTTGAAATGGCAACAGTTCCCTCGTTGAGTCCTTGTGTGGGTTATCCTTGTAAAGCCTTGTTCCTTGGACAACAATAATTCCAGCTCCTATGCCTTTATCTGGCCTTCTGTGTGATGCCTTCTGTCTGTATCCTTTGGGTGATAGGTCTTGATGTTCCTACACCTCATCTGCCTTTCCGTGAAGTACATTCGTATCAGGATGACCAGAATTTATGGCTGCGAAGTAAAAATGGAGATTTACTTTGGAAACCACAAGTTTGTATATCCTTGGAGTTTGAAAAAATAAACACAACAATTTGTGACGATTTATTTTTTGCTATATAATATATTTATATACCCATCTAATTTTTGTAAAATGAGTAGGTATTTGAAAATTAAAATTTGAACGACAAAAAATTACTATGTAAGTTTTTAACCTATTTTCATATACTTTAAGCTATTTATTTTTTTTCTATTATTATTTTTTTATTATTCTAGAATTTCGATCCATGAGCACAGCCATCATCTCATCTCATCTTGGATAAAAAAAACCATTACTTGGAAGTAACCAACTCTCTTTCCAAACATTGCCGCTCTTCATTATTCTGGTGCTCGTTGGAAATCAGTTTCTCTCATGTCGCCAGTTAAAACGGAGGGAAAAAACGAAAAAGAAAACGATTCAGCGATCGGAAAATCGACAGTCCTCAATTCAATTTGAATGAAATGAAAGTGAAATAGAAGCAAGTAAAAGAACTATATAAAAGATATGGATCTGCAACAACAATCTTAGCAGGTGAGTGACGATTTTCACTTTTCTGTTATCGTTTCCCTTTCCGGTTTCCATTTGTTTTCTTGATTCTTGAATATTAATTTCGTTGCAAGTGCCGTTACTGTTCTCGCGCTTGATAGTGGAACCTAAACGCGAGAGAGCCACTTATAGAATACGATCCACTTTTGTGGCTGCTAATTTTGACTATTGGAAAGTTGGAAGTCGGCTTTTATTTACCTTTCTTTTGCAAGGCAATGTGAATCCAAATCACAAGTACAAATGTTTTATATATATTCTGTTACTTCTTATTTTCGTTTTACCAAAATGGATGGTTTCTTAATGATCCAATTGCAAACGATGCAAAGGATATTGCCTTCTTTCTTTTTTTTTATTTGATTTGTGTATAATTTTCCAAGTTTTCCAGATTTTCCATGTTGCTTGTCCACACAGCATGCAGGTTTCGTCGACAACGAACTTGTTACAATTAAAGACAGACCGCTGTTAACGAAACCCGACTTCAGTGAGGACTCTCCTAGACATTTGTCCATGAAAAGCACTTATAAAACAGTATCCCTAGTAAGAAAAGCACTGATGATGTCTTGAAACTGAAACTGAATTAGCAGTAGGAATGCGGTGTTTCTTGGCCTGGACGATTGGTCTTCCTTCTGTCTGTAAGATAGGTAATCATTTTATTAGTATTTTTCTTGAGGTGTGGCTTAAAAGTAAATTCTAGGTATAATTTGTCAAATACACAATAATGGGAGAGAAATTTATACACTAAACATAGTCGACTTTGCCGCAGTGTCAAATTATTCGCTTTGCATATATTTTCTGGATCGAACTTGTAACAAAATTTCTTTCCAAATTTGCTGCTGGTACCTCGCTGAACTTTGGGTACACACTCTCGTTTCATGCGAAGTCCAAAGTGATTATCAACCATGTGGATGCATCTGTAAGCTGGCAACAATTAAATATTAACTAAAATAATTAATAAAATTACGTAAATACTGGAATACAGAGCAAATCGTGCTTTTCTGAGTGGCGCCAGTGCCCAGAAAGGCTTACTGGATACTGAGGACCAAGGTATTGTTGTCCTACCATCCAGCTGGCGGGATGATATTGATGATGGGAATGATGATGCCACGGAGACTGTTCACTTGATCAATCCATCAATGAACGAACTGATGCGAGCCATTACCACTGCCAACCAGAGACCGATACTAATCACCCAGCCTGGCAGCCAGACAAACCTACAGAGAGGAGGTCGCATTGATGACGAGTTGATGTACGAGGGAGTGGAGGAGGAGCCCCAACCCGATACCCTGACATTTGTGAGCATGCTGGGCGGTGGGGTAAGAAAGAAGGGATTAACCTATAGGCTCTACTTCTTAAATACCTGAAAAACAAAACTCACACAGCCCAATTACTATCCACACTTTGTACGGGAAATCTGCTCGAATGTCGTTGACCAACCAGATTATATGCGTCGAGCCCTGTTCTTTGACGACTTGCATTTCGTACGTGGTGGTGGTGATAATGAAGATATTGATAATTCAACTGCTAATGATGTCCACGACGTTGATGGCGGCTCCTTCTTAATCGACAATGACTTATCCTCCTCCCATGAGACTTGGAGACCTGGCTATTGGATCACCTTGGCCCACATCCTGGCCGTAGTTGCCTGCCACCGATGGGGTCTATGAGGAGAGGCCGCGTTTTATGTGTTCTTTGTTTTTGTTCTTTTTTTTTTCTTTGTGTTTTTGGGGGGAAGGGGAAAGCTCCGAAAAAATATGATTTTTTTTACAAATAATTTTCAATCGATTTTACGATTTTTTAAACACATCCACAAACTGTTGTACGAATGGTAATAAACCAATTTATTCATGCTCTTGAAGAAAATGCATTAAAAACTGAGATGTTATTAATAAATTATTGTTACACAGATAGGAAGCAGGTGGGAGTAGATCTGGCATTGCAAGGGCAAATTCCCCTTTAAATAGATTAACTTTTAGAGTTTCTAAGTTAATAAAGCTGAGGTTCTCAATGGTTTTTTAAAGTATTTTAAAGACAATTATTTAGCTTAGTTGCACAATGAAATCGCTTTAGTCCTAAAAAAGCAAGAAAATTAAAGCGTAGACATAAAGGCCACTCTACGAATGCAACTTCAAAAAAGGTACATATGTATGGCAAAAATTTAAGCATATATATACAAACATACATATAGCAGGTAGAGCCACAGGTATATGGCGGGTGGGGGATATTGGTACTCAGCCGCAATAATAAAGTTTGCTGGCAGCCACTTTGGATCTAATGCACTCAGAGTGCCACGAAAGGGTGGCCCTGGCCCTGACCGGCTGCTATTGGGTGCCATTGGGTGCTACCGGTTGCCTTTGCCTTCTCTCGCTCGGCAAAAAGTGTATAAATCGAATTATTGGACACAAAGTCAGGTACTGCATCACCACAATGCCGGTATGGTTTTTTATTCTTAATTGTTATTGTTGTTGTTTTCAATACAATAACAATATACATACGTATAATAGAATTTTCAGTGGATAATTATATTAAAAGCAGCAAAGGCAAAACAGGCCCTTGGCAGTTCAACTCAAAAGTAAAGCATGTTTAATGTTACCTACGAGACCTGAGAAGCAACTGTCTAGTTTATGCAAAAAAAAAATATTTTTTCAGAACTATTTTTTAGCAACTGTCTATACAAAAAGAATAATATATATGTATATATTACAATTGATAAATAATACTAATAATACAGAGGCTCTAAGCATTTTATATCGTAGAATTTGATTTTATGTTGTGTTCAAATTTGACATAATATTTTAGATAGCTGACAGCTGGGCTGTCCACTTGTTGGGATCCACTAACAGCTTGTTTCAATCTGCTGACAGATCGTTTAGGGTTGCCACCTAGTTAGACATCGGTAAAAAGATAAATAGGTACAGACTGGAGTATCCTTTAATTTCCATACATTATTTGTCTTATTTACTTCCTTAATCAATTGATTTTCGTGCAAACAACTAGGAAACATAATAATAATATAAATACTATTTATATTTCTTAAAAGATCCCTACAAAGGACCGTGGCCAGTGGCTGTAAGGTTGTGGGGCTTTGTCCAAGCTACACCTCCTATACTCTGTACATATATGTCACAAGTAATTCTGACGTTACTGAAACTTTTAGGATGTGTGACAGGAAGCCAGAGAGACAGGAAGACAGGAGTACAATGCATTATTCGACACAGACATGCACACACCCAGGCACGAGTGTGCCGGCACTCCAAGGCGAATAAAACTACGCAAAGTTTATTCTGCTTCATTTGATAAAATGCGACTGGCGACTGCCCTTACAGGGTACAGGGTACAGTAGTCAGTAGTCAGTAGTCAGTAGTCAGTAGTCAGTAGTCAGTAGTCAGTAGTCAGTAGTCGGTCGTCGGTAGTCGTAACGGATGTGGAGGCGGATGTTGTGAAACCTCTTTGTTGCGGCAAACACTTACGCACACCAGCAAGTGGAGCGGAAGTTGACAAACGTGTACCGTAACGTGTACACTGTCACAGTCACAGTCACAACAAAAACAACAGTCGCAGTCAAAGTCACAGTTTGTGAGGGTGTGTGTGTGTGTGTAACACGCACATTTCCGGTGTCTACCCTACATCTCTATGTATTTCAAAATTTATCACTAGCTTTTGTTTCGAAACAGCCACCAGGGTGGCCTGACTGACGACGACTGACTGGCTTTCAATGTTGACAGTTCCCAAAATAAGTTGTGTTCTATCCACTTTCGTTGGTTTTCAATAAAATACTTTATATTTCTAAAGGGTTTCCCTGATTATGACAATCAGGGATGTAAACTCTGCCTTAGCCTTTCCGTAGGGTTTATAAAAACCTTGTTTATCAATCGGTTATCGGTGTTTATCGATGTTAAATCGATGTTTTCCTTAAACGAACATCGAGAATATACATTTTTTTAGATCTTACTACAGTTCATAATTTTAAATAAATATAGTTTTTAATTATTTTAAGCTTTGCTAGTGTAATCTTTATGTAATCTCATTTAAAATCGAAAAACATCTCTGTTTATCGATTTTAAATCGATTTTCCTTTAAAGGAACATAGAAAATTTTTCTTTTTTGGTTTGAATTCGGACATATTATTAACAAATTAAACTTTGTAGTTGCTTTAAACTTAATAAAATTGATGAAACTCGAAATACTCATTTAATTAATAATTAAAATTAATTTTTATGCGATTTTTTGTGATAAAACTTTGATACATTATGATCAGGCCAGCAAAGTTAAACTCTTTTATGAGAACTTTTTGAAAAAATACAGTGAAACCCCCTGAATTTGTATTATTTGTGTGTGTTTAAGCCCAAGTCCAAGCGCACTTCAAAGGCAATAGACCATGACCGTGGACAAAGTGGACAAAGATGTAGTTCGATGGCCGGATGGCGGCTGGCTGGGCTGCTTATTTAACTGACTGACTGCTGGTGGGATGGTTGGACGGTTGGTTGGTTGGTTGGTGACCGAACACGGTGTAATTGTGCTTCAATGGCAAAGAGAACGAGCCCATAAAGGCCAAGAGCGGTGTGCCTGTGCCTCAGTGCTTGACCAACTATTTCGCTTGTGCTCTGCCCAAGGGTATATTCCATACTAGGAAGTATTTGCCACACAAAATAGTTGTCAAATAATCAAGGTCTAGCTGAGGTAATCTAGCAGGGTTATTAAAATTTAGTTTATCGGTTCTTTAACCATTTAAAAAACACCCATTAAATGGTACACATTGCGATTTCACAGAGTTTTATAATATACAGCATCGTCAGACAACTTAATTTTATAATTTAAAATTATAGGAATTGTAAGGAAAAATCGACAAACAAATATGATATTCTAAAATTATTAAATCTTGTTTAAGTCGAAACAAAATATTGTTGCTTTAGTAAATATCAAATATGTATATAAACATTAAAAAATATAATCAAATTTATTTATTTATTTATTAAATCTATTAATTAGTACCTATTATTATTTTTTTTATAGCAACACAAAAATAAACAATTAAAATAAAATCGCCACTGAAGGCCTTTTTTTGTTGACCTATGTATTTAAGATCTAACATTCCACTTTGACTAAAATAATATTAGAATTTAGTAATTTATTAAAAATTAAAAGACATTAACAATGGGTATACAAATAAATTTAATATAATATAACATAACCTCTAATCAAAGATTTTGTGTGATATTAAAGAATATTAAAAACAATTAATCATTAAAAATGTCATTAAAATAATAATAATAATAGATTTGAATTCTAACATAAATAATAATGTAAAGCATTACAAAACTAATATAATGTATATTTAATATAATAAGAATTGCTTATAATACATAAAAAAAAAACATTTCTCATTTCAAATTTCTTTTAAAAAGAAAATTATAATATTAAATTAATAGTATAACTGTTTTTTTAGTTTTTTTTTCCACGATTTGCATTCTAACATTAAAAACAATAAAATAAACAATACACAAATAATAAAATGCTTAATTTGAGGGCTATATTTTCAATGTTTTTTTTTTTAAGATTTAGTGATTATTATTAAAATCCAAGTTTGCTGACATTTTAGGCAGTAATTTTGGTCTAAACATTGCTTAGCTCTCTCTTGTGTTTGTGCAATATTTAAATAAAAAATATATTATTAATAAAGCATTTAAATAAATCAATAAATAAATTAAAAAATAACTTTAAATTTCAAAAGTTTTGTGTTAAATTTCAAAAGTTTTGTGGTGAATTTCAAATACCGCCTGTTGACAATGTTTTTTTTTGTGACAGGCAAAGAAACCTTAGCGCTTGTCACCAGCGGCCACCTGTTAACATCCTTCTCAACAACTTCTAGGCGGCTGCCACTGCTTTCTATTAGAAAAAAGCTACCACATGCCACATGGGATTTTTATGTTATTTTTTAAATAAAGCATATAAATCCCGATATAAACATTAACAAACAGAACACTATTTGTTGCAAACTTACCCGTGGGCTTCCTACTCTCTGGAGGATTCGTGGCAGGCCTCCTCCGGGTATAGGGAGTGTGTCTGTGGGGTGTGTGTAATTTGTTGTTCCAAACAGCTGTGCGGCTTGAGTTTTCTTCTTGAAATATTTGTTGTTGTTGTTTGGTTCTTAGGCACATATGCCTTAAATTTTGTAGTAACACCAAGGCATATATCACTTAGAAAAAAATACATATTTATTTAATTTTTAACACAGTTTGAAAATTTTATTTTATTTTTTGGTACTTTGTTAACGCCTTAAGCGTTGTAAACAAATACTTTTGATTGTTGTATTTTTGTTCGGTAGGCCAAAATTTTATATATATAAAAAATATATAGAGAGCGAGAGAGAGCTTGTGTTTTGGCATAAACTTCCGCCTCGAACGTCCCGGAATCGAATGAACCAACAACTGTTTCTCCGTTAATAATGAAAACTTTTTGCAGGGCCCAGAGCCATAGCACCATAGCAGAGCGATGATGCCTTTTCAACCCCCAATGCCACAAGGGCTCCGTTGTGTGCACACACACACTGTGCCAGTTTGGTATATGTACACGCGTATATGTACACGTGTACGTGTGCCCGGGCCCGAGTGGCTCCGGAGGATGGGTTCCCGAACGCCACGACACGATACGATACGACACGACACGACACGAGGCGAGGCAACGTAACGCATCCGCATCACAATGGCAATGCAATGCCGCAGCAGCAGCAGCAGCAACAACAGCAGCAGCATCAGGCAGTTGTCGTTGTTGTTGCCAGTGACACGAGCCGCGCCTCGTGCTCTACCAGGGCACCCCTGCCACACACACACACACCCCCGAGCCACTTGGGGCATGACGACGACACGACGCCCGACGTCGATGTCGGGAGTGCGCACCTTTGAACTGTTGCTGCTCTGCCTGTCAGAGCCACTGGCTGGACAGAGCAAAGCCAGAGCCAGAGCTATAGAAAGAGCCATAGGAAAAGCCATAGCCAGAGCTATATTCATAGCCATAGGAAGAGCCATAGCAAAGAGCCCCAGCTCGTGCACGTAGACATAGAGAAGAGTATGGAAATTCATCATTTTCTTCCTTTTTTTCCCCCCTTTTTGTATATTTCTCTTCTTTTTTTTTTGGTATTTTTGCGAGTGCAGCAGACAAGCCGTCTAATGGATGGAATAACGGTAACCGAGCGCCGCGTAGACGACATAAATCTTTTCTAGCTGTTGCTCTGCTTTTGCAACTCAATCGGTTGTGAATGGGGATCTTGGCTGACGCGAAAGGCAATCGGGGTGTTTAAGTCGATTCAAAAACCGCCAAAAATATCAAGTAAATTTGACAGGAAATTCTGTAGAAATATCAGATTATTATGAGGGCGCAATTTGTATAAATTAAGATAATGAGATATGATTTTATACAATGAATATAGATGTATTTGATAGAAAGAGTATAAATACTCTTTTATTCATACTCCTTGATAGAACATATCAGAGAGGAAAGTTTGTAGAAATTGTATATAATCAGGTTAGATTTTGTGAAAATCAAATAGAACATAATTACCTATGTTTATTAATAAAAGAAGAAAACAATATAAAATCACAAACAAATTGGGGTATTGGAGTTACTTGTAAAATTGTAATGCCATGTGTTGGTGTATTGTGATAAAATTTTTTGAATTTTTGGTGTTTTTTTTGCAGCTTGCTAATTGTTTAATATAGGTGAATCTCTTAGCTTACATTTTATGCTAGAAAACTATGAGGGGACAGCTTAGAGAATGTTCAGATTGTGGAAGGAAATAATTAATTATGATCATGAATTGATCATTCAATTTGGAGTATTGGAGTAGGCTTTACCGTTTCTTGTAAAAATAAAATGCCATGTGTTGGTGTTTTGTAGAATAAATGTTTTTTTTTGTGGAAATAAATAGTTAAAAATCTAAAATACAACAGGTATCGAATTTATCGTAAAATATCGAAAATCTTATGTCGAAATAATATATTAAATATAAAAAGAAAATTATTATTTAATGGCATACATATATGTACAACAACACAACCTTATACAACTTTAAAATATTGATTTAAATATCAACTAACAAACAAATACCAAATAAATATCGATACACCGATATTTTTGATTTACCCAAATAAACTTAACTATAATTTTAATCAATTAAAAGGAAACTAACTAGGAAACTAACAAACTTGTCAAGCCTTCAATCTGTACTAACAATACTCAGTAAAAAAGGGTTCAATATTTTCCAAAATTAATTTTTCTACCGATAAACTCGATACACTCCGTTGCGAGCGAACATACGGTCCTAACTGTCCAATATGCTGTCGTATCCCACCGTGCTCGCTGAGAGTATGAGACCAAAAATCGGTGGCCAAGCCAGGCCAAGCCCACTTATCCCCAACGACATCACCAATCGGTCGGTCGGTTGGCTGACTCGCCTACAAAAAAGCACAGAGAACAAAAACAAAAACCAAAACAAAAAAAAAAAGAGAATCGAAATTGAGGCATTTTTACCTTTTTATTAGTACATACACACGGTCAGGCGAGTGGAATCAATGGACCCAGCCAGCCATCGGTGCACACATGACAATAAAAGCCGTGTCCCTGGGTATAGGTGCCTCCAACCGGGCGGAGATAGTGGCTGTGGCTGTGGCAGTGGCAGTGGCAGTGGCACTGCCAGTGGCTGTATGGTGACTCCGACCTCGGCCACGGCCTCGGCTCGGGCTTGTTGGTAACAGAAATTTCAAAGCGCAGTCCAGGGTGGTGGCACGACGCGACGCGACGCGGTCAGTGAAATCGAAACAGAAGCACATTAAGCCACGGCTATAAGGCTATAACTATAAAACAGAAACAGCTTTGCATACATTCATTCCCTGGACAAGGGGGCTTGATTTGCTGCAGCAGCCGGAAAATAGGAAAATCACCAAATCGGGGTGTAATACTGAATTTATTTTCCTGGAATTCAGGAGAATGACAGATAGATAACCTTAGATGAGGGTCACTCAATACCCATTTAAGATTTAGTTAAGTATTTATCTAGGGTTAGCCTTTTTTATATGTAGTGAAATATATAAAGAGTTATAGTTTTAATAATGGAAATTTAATCGATTTATTGACTTCGATATATTTGTATTTATTCAAGTTTAAGTTGATTAATTATTCAGGTATTTAAAAAGGGATTTCTAGGCATAAAGTTAAAATTTTTATTAGTATATATCTAGAGAATCTAAATCGGGGGTTACTAGACTTTTAATTACTGAGAACTTGTAAATTTAACTATCGAAATTTAATCGATTTATTGGTTTCGATAAGTGAAGGATTTTTTAAGATTAATTTAGGTATTTATCCCAGGGATAATGTTTACACTAAGATATGTGTTATTTAAAGGATACAAAGCCGGAGTTTACCTAAAAATTGATAATTGCAGCTTAATAATCGATATTTAGTCGATATATTCATGTTTTACTTATACTCTATACATAAATATACATATATCATTGTCTTACATCCATAAAGTTCTTCTTCTTTGTAATAGATATATATACATTTAGCACCGATAAAGGTGTTTGCCCTCGTAGATACCACTTAAAGGGGAACAAGCTGAGATTCCAATTAAATGCTGGTGGCGTCTAATTAATTGATTATATTTTTATATGGCAAGGACGATTTTGCCGGTGGACCGCAGAATTAATTATGATTTGACTTTGGTGTAAGTTAAAGAAACATTTTGTGGTCGCTGCAGACTAACAAATGGCTGCTGCTGCTGCGCTCCCAGGTCGCACTGCAGGTTGCGGCGACTGCTGGGGGGCTGCCCATCCGCATCCGCAACCCCATTACCATTCCCATCCAGACATATTGTTGGCACATTGGACGTGGTTTTTAATTTGCCTTATCTCTGTGCTCTGGCTCCTCCTTGGCTGGGCTCACTTAATTTATACCTTACTCAGGAGGTCCAAGAAGATGCCGGGCATTATATCAAGAAAATTATTTTCGTCAGGTTAATTGCAATTTCGCCCAGAGATATATATGAAAAAACATATATATTTATATGTATAAAAGTATATAAGCTTGGGTAACAAAGCGCTCTGCGTGATTACGTGCAGTTTTCAGGTTTCTAAAGAAAATGAGCTATGTAAGCCAGAGTTTTTAAATGATTTTCATAGGAAAGAAATCCTTAATATTAGCTGAGGTTTTAGGTTTGCTTAGTTATTAATTATATGTAAATAAAATTATTAGTAATCGATGTGAGGTGTGGCAACCTTGAACTTAAAAAGAACAAGGTGGCAGCCCAGCTGTCTACTGATCGAAACAAGTGGCTGTCAAACGATCATTAGCTGTCAGTTAGCTTTCTTTTAAAAAGAGTCAAGCTCTCGTTTTTTTGTTATTCACTCCGCCCGCAATGGCATCCTTCATAAAAATATATATTAAAATATAAAAAGTTATCCCAAAAATCAACCTTTTGGCTTGGGGGAAGGGAACCCCTTTATCCGCTTGGCTTTCTGCCAAAAGGCAAGCATTTCCTCGGGTTAATTTCCTTGTAAGTACCGCGTTCAAATATAATTAAGGCAATATGTACGCGGCCTTTAACGGAGTCTGTTAATTTAGTGTGTGTTGTGTGTGTTCATGCATTAATACATATACGTAAACCATATGGGAGGGACGAGAGTCTCGGCACTCGGCACTTGGCACTTGGCACTCGTCAGGCGGCAGGACGCCTTTTGCGTGTTGCGACAAAAGGTGTTAACACCAACAAGTTGCCTTTGCTATGATGACAATAGAACAATTGGCCATGGGTGGCCATTGGCATTGTCGTGCCGGAGATTTTTCGCATATTTATACAGGTGTGCCCGGCAGATGATAACCGAAGGCGACCGTCGGGGCAGGTGAGGCAGGAAGGCTGCGAAGCTGCGGGGCAGGAGTCAGGAAAGCTGCGAGGCGCGTCGCACAAGGCAATCAGTCTGTGTCAAAGCTGGGTGGGAGGAGTGCACGAAGTGCCTTTGATATTGTTGACACAAGCAGGACAGCTACAGCAGGCAGGCTGGCCCCATACGAGGGACGAAGTGCGAAGGACCCTGGGACGACGATGGTAACAGTGATGCAACAATTTTCCAAAGGATTAAAGTTGTCGTACAGACGCCTGATTGCGTGTAAAAAAAAAAAAAGAGAAATGCATCGAGAAGCAATAACGAACGAACACAGGACTCTCCACGTCTCGTTGGAATCGTTACTTGGATGGTTTTGAGACCAATTGATGTACCGAGTGAGTAATGGGGAAAATGGCAAGCCCGTGATCGTGCATATTATCCTCCTGGGGTTTCCACTGATTTTCAGTTCGAGTCCCTAGTCCGAGAACGAGCTATTTGTTAATTTATTTACATACCATACTATGTATGAGGCTAGCCAGGGAAGTGAGTTTGTTAAAAGGGGCTGCTCCCTTTGCCACTTCACGCGTTAAGTGCGCATTCATACACTTGAATACGTTTCGGGGCGTGTGTTGTGTGTGTTTGTGTCGCTGGCCTGCTGCTGCACAAAGGTGGTTGGAATGGGCCATGCCGGTGGTTAACGGATTGGAGTTATCCCCGCCGAGGACCATGCTAAATTAGTTCCAGTTTATCGCGCCGGGAACCTGTTTTGCATAAATTAAACATGTAAGGATTAAAAGGATATCCCGCTGGATTGTTGAGTAGTTGATCTGCTATTTTTAATTCAAGTGTTTCAAGTGAGGGTAAAAACAATGTGTATGATGCTCTTATGAAACCATTATCTTAGTTATTAGTTATTTGTAGTTAAAACCTATCAAAAATATAGAATTTGGATTGATAAATTATCCCATGAATTTAGAATTGTAACGCAAACATCCATATAATAAGCAGCCTTTTGTAATTCCTCAAAACTAGGTGGCAACCTTAAGAGATGGGCAATTGGAACAAGTGGGCAGTTCCAGGGTTTTGAAAATCAATCATAACACTGTCAAAAATTAATTGATTTTAATTCCGAAAGCTTTGCAGTATTTGTTCTTATTATCATTAGGCATTAAGCATCAGGTGGGACTCGAAATGCTTAGTTTTTATTATACTAATAAATTAGCATTTTTAATTTGACGTTAAAAACTTTATTAAACTGTTAAACTGGTAAAAAAAAACCTATAGTTATTATATTTATGATTAAAAATAAACAAATAATGTAAAGCGAATAACTGTGTTACAGTAATAAGGATTATGTATCCTCAGGCCATTAATCTGAATAATAATTGTATCTACGCAGTGTGGCCGCCGCCACATTGCTGGTGCCAATAAAATAGGGCAAAATGACTTGAAGTCATCCCACCCATCCTGCGGGGAGATTATACTGCGGCTCCTTATAATTTGGAAAGTGTTTTTGTACAATAAATTTGATTGGGGCGCCGCTCCGGTTTCCCAGCATGGCCTTATCTTTCACGCATATTAATAATGCTTCGTCATTAGACGACTCTACGCAGATGCAGACAGCGGCAACAATACCTGCAATGCCAGCAGGAGCAGGAGCAGGAGAAGTAGCGGAACCTGGAGCAGGAGCCACAGCAACGGCAAAGGACATCCAGGAGAGGAGCAGCAGTTGACGTTACAACTCAGCAAAAAGTAAAGGCAAACATGCGAAGGAGTTGGCTTGGCTTTGGCGTTGTTGGCAAACAACTCTAGATGTTGGCGGAACGAAGCGAACCAAGCTAAAAAGTCCACAACGAAAAGCGCTGAGAAGATTCCATTTTAACATCTCATTAACTTGAGCGGCGCAGACGTGCTGTTTGGGTGCCCACCGCCTGCCTGCCTGCCTGCCTGCCCGCACGGTAATGGGCTTGCAGATTGCTCGAATGCCGTGCGGGGGCCTGGGCAGGGGTATAAAGTTGCAATAATTTAACAATTCCGCCCTCTTAATTGCCTGCCACATTTCATTTTAACGTGAGTCCGCGTCGCGTCCGCCCTGGCACGTTGGCTAAGCTGCATATAAACACATATATGTACATATCCTGCAGCTAAGCCCGATTTTTAGCCGGAACACATGCTCTTAATTGGGCGGAGATTTTAAGTGTTTTTCGTAGAGATATTATTATTAAGATACCTGTGAGAGCAAGGAAAGCTTTTGTTTGATTGAGATTATTAATTAACAAAATCCATTCTATAGGTTTAATGTTCTTAAGTTGTTTAGATTTTAAAAATAGAATACAAAAATCGAATTAATGCCCTTCTTGAAACCACTGACAGCTTGCTTCGTTTGCTTGACAGCTGGGCTGTCCACTTGCCCCGATTGCCTGACAGGCCTTTTAGGTTCCCACCTAGTTTAACATTGTTAATGAAATAAATCTCTCTAGACTTTGTGACTTTAAAAATATATTTCCTTGTTCAGCAGCCAGTTCTCAAGAATTTGTTCAACTTTCTAGAAGTTTTAAGAATATATTTTCTGGATCAGCATCCAGCAATCAAGAATTTGTATTAGTCTAAGATCGAAATCCACCATCCCACATCTTGCCACCACCGCCTTTTCTAACCTAACTTAATCGTGGTGCCCAAAAACCCATTTATAGCTGCCATCTAGCTTATTTTCTCGAGCAGGGCTCGCTCTTTCGAATATGTCAAGCAGATACGCTTAATGCGAAATTAAATGAAAACACCTTAATTGCAGAGAGCGCGTCGCGTCGCGTCGCTTCGCGTCAGACATGGTTGCACAGCACGACGCTGCACGAGTGTGCGTGCACACTTTGAGACGCAACCGTTGCCAGACTACACACAGGACGGCAACGGGTGGCAAGGGAGGAACGTTTTATAATTTTACGCATTTTCACAGCCATCATAATAGTACCAACGAGTGTGTGTTCGAGCTTATTCCCTGCTCTGCCCTGCCCTGGACGGGAGTTTCATTGCGCGTTTTGTCATGTGGTTCGGTTTGCTTTGGTTACCAAAAAGCGTTATAAAAATGTTATTATGACACCTTTATGACACTTCCAGATGCTTATTATGATGAAGATAAAGGTTTCCACTCAGTGGCAGTAATGTAACTCGGAATCTAGATAGCAAAAAGAGGTTAGGCAATTGTTAGGAAGGAAGTTGCATTAGGGAATAAATGGAATATGTGGGATAAAGTTAGCAAAATAAGTTTTGTTTATGAATATGGGAATGAAAACGGTTAAAACGAAAGCCTTTACCGATGTCTGGCTAGGTGGCAACTTGAAACGATCGATGATTAGAACAAGTGGGCAGTCCAGCTGTCAAATTATTCTCATTCTCTTGAAAGGGTTCTGAACTTTATTTTTTTCCCTTCCTATAATTTAGCAGCATCTCAGTCTCCCTCAGTGATAGTTGCTTCTCAAAATCACAGAGCTCTGGATGCATATTTCTCTTTTCATAAAACCATCAATGTTATGAAGAATAAAAATCCAACATGGAATGTAATCAGACACTTTGATGGTACAGCTTTCTGTGCAAAACTACTTACTTCTTCCTTGGCATGGAAAAATAGGGAAATTACTATAATTGTATTCCCATATGCAATGAGCTGCACAGCTGAAGAGCTGAAGTGCTGAAGAGCTGGAGAGCTGCAGAGTGCTCATTGCATATGCCAATCGACTGACTGTCACACATGGATGCCTGTACGTGCACGGCTGCAAGGCACATTAGGGTGAACCTTAAATGCATATAATAAATATAAAAAGAAATATAAATGTGAGGGGTTGCATAATTTTGTTCAAAAATTGGCCAGAAATTTAAATGCAGAAATGTTTTCCTATAAAAAAAACAGGAAGAAAAAACCAAACCATACTGAAATTGGTTGAGTTTGAGCCAGGTTAGGTTAGGTTTTAAAATGTTATCGATTTTTAGCCAAAAATGAGGAAAATTTTTTGAAGGGGTTTCATCGTCAAAATTGACAAAAAATTGGCCAAAAATTATAAATCTAGTTTTGAATGCAGAAACGTTCTCCTATAAAAAATAGGAAGAAAAAACCAAACCAGACTGAAATTGGTTGAGTTTGAGCCAAGTTATGATAAAAAAAACCATTTAAAATGTTATCGATTTTTAGCCAAAAATGTGGAAAATTTTTTGAAGGGGTTTCATCGTCAAAATTGACAAAAAATTGGCCAAAAATTAAAAATCAAGTTTTAAATGCAGAAACGTTCTCCTATAAAAAATAGGAAGAAAAAACCAAACCAAATTGAAATCGGTTTAGTTTAAGCCAAGTTATGATAAAAAAACCATTTAAAATGTTATCGATTTTTAGCCAAAAATGTGGAAAATTTTTTGAAGGGGTTTCATCGTCAAAATTGACAAAAAATTGGCCAAAAATTATAAATCTAGTTTTAAATGCAGAAACGTTCTCCTATAAAAAATAGGAAGAAAAAACCAAACCAGACTGAAATTGGTTGAGTTTGAGCCAAGTTATGATCAAAAAACCATTTAAAATGTTATCAATTTTTAGCCAAAAATGTGGAAATTTTTTTTGAAGGGGTTTCATCGTCAAAATTGACAAAA
>VNJV01013462.1:0-84710 GCA_008042635.1 Drosophila nikananu | reverse complement strand
ATGCCAGACAGTTGCTGGTCAGCGACGGCGACGGAGTAATCAAAACCAAACGAGGCGGTCACCCAAAGCAACTGCTGCCTCGGAAGTCGTTGGTGCCGCCGCTACCGTTATGGCTTATAAAAATGTT
Organism: Drosophila nikananu; assembly: GCA_008042635.1. Taxonomy (NCBI): domain Eukaryota; kingdom Metazoa; phylum Arthropoda; class Insecta; order Diptera; family Drosophilidae; genus Drosophila; species Drosophila nikananu. Next base: position 84,583 of record VNJV01013462.1, on the reverse strand, counting down.
TATATATATCTTATATATATATATATATATAATATAAATCTAGTTATTTCTGGGGGTCTGGCATTGGACAATGACTCGGTGATTACCGCGACTCGACCAAGATCTCGACCGTAGTGAGATGTCACTGGGAGAAGTGGAGCAGTGGAGTGGCCGTTCCCATTCTCGAGATTTTCGCCAATCAACCAACTAACACCAATTGTCGTTGATTTATCTTGGGGGCAAGAAAACAGAGATTTCATGCAGCATGCAATTTGCTTGTCAAAACTGTGGCACCATTTTCCATATCCAAACAATTCGGTCGGTTCGGGCCACATTTTTACGCCCATTTCAACGCCATTTGTTGTCGTTTAGACTTAGTATCCGGGGGCTATGAAAAATCCAAGAGCAGGTAGCTTGGGTCCCCACCGATTTATGTCGTTTTATTAGACAAGCTTTATTTTTGGCTTGGACTTTGGTCTAAGTGCTCGAGTACAGAGAAAGAAAAAGTTATTTGAGGGTGAATAACAAGATATAAATGTATGAATGAGTCATTGAATTTGGCAACAAAAATTTGGTAACTTAACTTCCTTAAGTCCTTTTTCTGATTTATTTTGATATAAAAGATATCAACATGCATGTAGAACTAATATTATAATTTTCTATTTATTTTACTTAGTTTACTAAACATTTAAAGTATTAAATACTTATTTACAACCCTGAAATCAAAACATATTCTAGTATTAAAATTGTATTTAAAATTTTCCCAACTTTCTGGGCATTAGAAGTACATTATTTTTGGTTCTGTGTATCTAAGTATCTCAAAAATTCTTTGCTGTGTGGCAGTAGAGGGGGCAGCTGTCATTGGCTTTGATTAGTTTGTTGAACGCGGCAAGACCTTCGATTTCACTCACTGCGAAGGCGTTTTATGGACACTCGTGGATGTACATACCATAAGTAATTCCGATCGAACATTGAACTGCGCTTCACACGCAGCTCAGCTCGGAGGATAGTCATCGAAGTTTGGTATCTGCCTGTCACAGTGATGAAAATCCGCAGGAAAAAATAACTAAAAAAAAAAAAGAGAAACGAATCTTTCGACACTTTGTGAACAATTTTCAGCTGCAAAAGAAACTCTGCTAATGGTGTAGTGGGAAATTTCCTTGTCATTGTTTGGCCAATGCAATAAATCATTTTCACAGATCCATCTGCCAGATACTCTCCATCTACCATTCCCCCGAAAAAAACTTATGCAATTCTCGCCTAATAAATGTTTCTATAAATTACCTTCTTTCAGCAATGTGCGGCCAATTTGTTGTAACGAAATTAATTATATAATTTCCAAAAAAAACACCGCCAAAATCCCCGTTAAAATCAATTGAACAAAAGCCGGGAGAACGAGAGGAGGAGGCCTTTGAATAGCAACGACACGCGGTGCTAATGCGAAAAGAAACTCCCCGACAATCGCCAGAAATTGTAAAGAAATAAATTATAAACATACAAAATGTCTATAAATAATACAAGACATTCGCCATTCCGATTCGGCTCCGGATTCGGATTCGCTTCGAGCTCCCTGCTGCTGCTGCTGATCGCCGTGTGGAGCTGCTACCTCGGAAACCATGGAACGGAGGCCCACGTGGCCCTCACCTATCCACCTGCCCGCAAATACGATCTGGACTTTCTGGACAACTCGCGAACGAAGGCGCCATGTGGCATGCCCAAAGGTGAGTGCTTCTCGCATTTTTTTGGTTTTTGCTCTGCCTTCTCTGTTTCTGGGATCTGGGAACCTAGTTAGTTAGAGATTGACCCCGATTTTTGGCAAAAACTTTATGCACAGGCAGAAATTTCAAGGGAATATTTTAAAAAAGATTTCTTCAATTTAATTTAAAGGTAAACTTGAGGAAAATGTTCCTTAAAATGTCTTTTCAACTGACAAAGATAAGAGGTTTAATAGGAAGAGAGACATGACATGAATTATTTTGTTTTATTATAAAGTATTGGCATTTGATTTATTTATTTATTTTTATAGCTTGATAATTTTTCAAATAACAAACACCAAAATTCTTATCCTAATAAATGCAAAAATCCTGACTTAAAGTTTAGCACATTTTTAAAAATAACCCACAAAGTGGTAATTGAGTTAACTTTGTTGTTATTTGATTTTTCCTAGGCAGTTTTTTCTTCATTCATTTATTGCCTTATTTATCACTTTACCTAGGAAATATATATATATTTATATATTTATTAAATACCTACGTTTAAGTTGATTAAAAGATTTTGTTGTGTATAGAAACATTTCCCTATCACTGACACAGTTTTGCTCCTTTTTTGCCATTCGTGGGAACTGCTGGAACAGGAGCAAATAGTTGGCCCACCTTCAGTGGAAATGCGTTTCCCAATCGCCGATTGTTGGCCAACTTAAGTTGGTTTATTCGGCTCGTCTGACATGGCACGCTTCGATTATAATATTATGGCTTATTATAATGGCTAGTTATGTGCGCTTTGTTTGCCCGTCTGTAATTGGTCAGGCACGTTCAATTCACACATGCACTGGCCAAGGTACAGTGCGTTTCGAAAGCCGAGATGGTAGATAAATATTAAATAATTCATTACTAGATGGGCCACTTGAAAATTGAGATACCAAATTACATTTAATAAGACAATTGTTGTTCGAGAATTTATGAGTTAATTAAACTCGCAGTTCTTTCCGGGTTATAAATTAGATGATTGTAAGTTTTTAATTTAAATTTTGAAGGAAGTTATTAAGACCCACATTTAGGAATTAGGAATTAGTAAATATTGCCTTCATAAGAATTATTTGAAAACTATAAATTACCTTTCTAGGTTGTAATAATTTGTATGTAAGGTTTAAACCTTGAAAGCATGCAAATTCGATCGATTTATGTCATTCGCGAGTGCCTGCTAATGGCCTTACAACAATGAAACGGACATGCACTGCTGTGGCCATGTGTATAGTATTCATAATTTTGAGACGTGCACTGTGCAGCTGAAAAAACTTTTGCTTTTGCACTCGCTTGCATAATATGCATATGCTTATGCTTATGCCTCTGCCTGTGCCTCGTTGTTATTGTTATTATGTGTGGCACATCTTGCTCAATGTTTGTTGTTGCTCTGGCTGAAAAGTGTTACCAATTAATTTGCATATCGCGAGCGAGCCGCCATTCACTTGTTCGCCGGCAGGTGTGCGTGTGTACATTCATTTAAGATCCAACAACAAAACGAATGCGAGTGGATCCCAATCGAAAAGAAACCAAAAATTGGGTCACCGAAACTATGAGTATTATGATTATGATATTCATTTTGGTGGCTCTGCGTGGTAAACTGCACTTTCGAAAATAAATTAAAATCACACCTTTCCGGCGGCTCTCGAAAATATTTTGACATTTGATTTTGAAGGGGGGGTCACAAGGGTTTTCTCTCCAGGCCCATCGATACTGTTTGCATATCAATTATAGCCGACGATTGCCTTGAGATGGCTGGTAATTGGCAACTGGCAACTGCCAACTGCCAACTGGTTACCTGATCACACACGTGTGCCGCATCAAAATGCCAAATCAATTTTCATGGATACAAGTATATATGTGCCTCTAAAGTATCGGATAATGTGTGTGTACAACCCGTTGAGCGACATTTTTGTGCGCGGCACTTTTGCCCATATTTTTATTTATTTTCATTTTCAATTTCAATTTCGTTTGCAGTTTCATTTCGCATTGTTTTGCCTTTGCCTTGTTAATTATATATGTAAGCGAACACATTGCGTATACGCAGCGTGGAGCGCAACCTGGCCGGTGGCACGTTTAACCCATTTTGGGGCATGACAACTTTTGCCGCAGCCTGCCAAACGCGTATTGGAGTTGGCCAAGCCAGTTGCCACTGCAACAGAGCGCAAGCACTTTAAAAAAATTGAGTTAGATTCATTTTAAAAAATATTTGTGTTAAAAATATATTTATTATATTTTAAGGACTTACTACAAAAGATTCTTTTAATTTTTGTAGCCTTTGCTAAGACTAGAGTTTTCTGATATATGAAATTGGAAAACACTCATTGATGTCTTCTTTAACAACGTCTTTTCTGAGTGTACTTCTGCTGCAGCGGCTCACTGGTCGCCTTGATGATGATGTATGCGCCGACGAGAGGCAAAGTGGAATGCAACATGCTGCAAGTGAAAAAACTTTCACTTGTGCATTACGGCACACAGAAGTCGCCCGGGGGCAGAGCGTGTTGATTGGCGGGCGGCGATCGGGCGGCTTTGGCGATATATTCCCGGCCAGCATCCGCGATTACGGCATAATGAAAATGTTAACAACTTTTATCCAGGGACATGATGAGAATTTATTTAAGGAAGATTTAGTTTTGAGGGGATTTACATAGGTTAAGAGGAATAGTAAAGGGAAATCACAGATTTAACTAGATGGAAAACAGGCCGCAATCTGACTTCTGTATGTATTTAAAGCTATATTTAAATATTTAGTTCCTGTAAATATTCAACACAAAAGGTTGAAAAGCCTTTCCCTTGTCTCTGGTCTCCGCTACACCCCTGACTGTATCTGCGATGCATCTCTATCTGCATCTGACAGTGACAGCTAAATGTGTTTGTGGCTGCTGCGATGCGGCTGCCCTTTCTATCATCTGCAAGTGGTTCACTGGGACAGAGATGGGGGATTGGGTTGAGTGACTGCTGACCTCTGCGCAGCATCTTGCAGCTTGTTTGCATTGTGGCTGCCCCAACCTCGAGCCTCCTCTAATCCATCTCAATTTGTTCGTGTTTGACACTCTTTCCAACTCTAGACTCTTGTCGCTGTGTCTGCTGCACACGATTTGTTTTGATTTGGCTTTGTTTTCGTGTCGCTCTTTTTTAGTTTTTTGTTTTTTGTTTATGGCCACAAAGACGCGACTTGTAATTGTCTGCCGAGCACACTGGAATGGAGGTCAAGTTGTGGTCGCCTCTTGTGTCACCAGTCGAGCGTCAAGCCGTCGAGATGCCAACCAGCGGTTGGGCAATCCATTTGTGGGGTTGACAAAACATCGGTTTCGATAATTAGAAGAGCAATCAGAGCTCAATGCAAATGTCAATTAGTCAGCCGAGCCACCGGCTTGGGCCACATTCAATATCAATAACCGAAGATTTATCATCGCGACAAAAGCGATTCAGAGTCATTTATCAACGGGCTAACACACTGGTTACCCAAAACTCATATTTCAGGCCAAGATCCCCCTGGCAAATCCTGCAGCGAAATGTCGTTTTGTGTTAGCCACTCAGAATATCAATGAGAGCGCCGGGCCACAAGTGACATTTAAGCCGCTCGCGCACACGGACCTCGCTACGTATACGTAATGCAGTCGGGGAATGCATAAATATCCAGCACAGAATATGCACATGCCTCCATTGAAATGTATCTGCATCCCAGCCGTAAATACCAGAGCCAGTCTAAGAGCTAGAGCTACTGTGGAGCGAAGTGTGGAGCAGTGGATCGGATCGGATTGGATTGGCTTGGCTTGGATTGGCCTAGCCTGGTCTGGCTAGGAATGACTTGGATTGGGTTGGGTTTTCGTTCGTTCGGTCGAAGGCCCCCTAGGGGCGGCTGGCCGAGACAACGTCACGAGCAATTAACTAAAGCGAAACTCCTTGACCACAGCAGCCGGGGCCAGAAGCGACAACAACAGGTTAGGGAATGCAAATGGCACACTGAGGGAAAAGTAGGAGGTGTAGAATAAATTAAACTAAACATAATATTCCAATGTGTAGCCATAATTTCTTCCTGTGCATTGCCACCAAAGCCCGGCAAATATCGAGAGCTGCCAAAGCTGGCAAGATGTTAACCACTTGGTCAGGTTAATTTGCGGCAGTGGCAGCCACAGCCACAGCCACAAAGTCGAACGGTGGCAACTTGCAACTTGCAACTTGTGGCGGCGGACTGTAGGGTTGCTAAAGCGAAATTAATTTTATGGCACGTTACTTATGCCGCACTCCCCCTTCTTGGCCCACCTTTACCACCGCCTTGGCGGCATGAAATGCTGAAATTTATTGCCCTCCACGGCGCATGTGCAACGCTTCGTTAGACCGCCGGCCGGGAAGTGTATTTGTCAACTCAGGGCAGACAGTACATTCAGAGAAAGAAGTTTATTTATTTAAAAACATATAGCAGAAGGGTACAAAAAAATACCTCATCATTCCTTTAAATAAAAAGCATACATATGTATTGTTTGTCTTGCTACCAAAATAAAGTCCAATGTTTATGGTTGTTACTTAAAATAATAGTAAATACCAGTTAAAACTTTAAAGTAATAATTTGTAGTAGTATTGCCCCTTTTTTTTCAAAGTGCATTGCAACTATTGCGGAAGTCTTTGTTAATGGCTACGTGAGGGGCGTCGTCAACCATATTTGGCTACCGTTTTTTCCTTTATATTCTGTTGTTTAGTTGGGTGGCTCGTGCAATTAGAATGCAGGCAAGCGAACATTCTTCTATCAACAAGCAAATTGCCCAGAGGGGGCTTCGGAGGGGATTGGAGGAGCACTGAGGATGATGTAATGCCGTGCATTAAAAGAGTGCCTGCCCAGGGTCTTCCAGGCATGTCCAAAGTGCTGAGTTTCCCACTTTAGTGCCGTTTTTAATAGCTGAGATTCAGGCAAAGCTTAAGTCTGGAATTCTGAAGTAAAAGAGTTTTTCTTTTCTTTTACATAACTTAAATAATATTAATTAATTACAATAACTTGAACATCTTAGACAAAATTTAAATAATTCCTACAAACAAAGTATCTTCGGAATTTGATGGCTAAGATATATATAAGAAAGAAGATGGCTTCTTAGAAATTCCACCGCCTTTGGGCAACCTCGAGCACCAAATTCAATCAACACTTTCGGGGGAAGATCTCCTCCCCACCTCGATCGATGGAATTCAACTTACGATCAAATTAGTTAGGTTTCCAATCAATTATTAACCGATTTCACGCGCATCTTTGCCGCCGAAGAGGCGGCCCCCAACCCCGATTTGAATCCGACAGAGCAGAGCAGAGCGGGCTGGGACGGGATCGGATCGGATCGGACTTTCGAAATGGCCAGACGATGCCGGCGAGTTCAAGCTCAACCACCGGCGGCACAGCTCAGATACAGCGGCACAGATACAGGTACAAATTACAGCAGCCTCCAAAAACAAAACGCAAAGGTGAACAACTTTCGCGGGTTGCGCGCTCATGGGAAATATGACTGAGTTGAGCAGCGAAACACGAAAAAAACAGCGCATAAAATATTAACCAGACAATTCCGAACCGATCGGACAACCGGACACCATGAGAAACGTGAAAAATGTACAGCCAAGCGAAATACTCGGCCGAGAAAACACCTGCTAATTTGGTGCATGGATTCAGATGCGATTCAGGTGCCGCCCCTTTTCGGGCCGGATAATTTTTATGGATATTTCGATTTATTAATGGGAACACTTGATTTATCCACCGATAGTCGCTTAACCCATTTCTCGATCTGGTTTGGCGGCTTTTTTTCCCCCCAAAACAAAACAAAGCCATGGGAAGCCGAAGCCGTAGCCGTAGCTGTGTGAGGTCTCTGTGTTTGTGTCGTTTTTGTGGGGCTGTCAGGTGCAATGAAATGTTAAGAATGCCCTGATCCGCATTCGATTTGATTCAAACTGATTTGCATTTCCCAGTGGCCCAGAAAGCCAAAGAACCGACAGGGGAAGCCCAGTTCGTTTCCAGCTGAGCGGAGCCACCGATTCTCCTCCATCGCCGGTGGTTGCGCAATAGAAATCAAAAGTTTTCCGCACAAAAGAACTCCCGAGCAGCCGGTGACCCACAAATGGACATTGCAGCTGCAGCGGCATTTAACCAAAGCTTAGAAGTAGTATCTCTGACCGCAGAATACCCTGCCAGCAGTAGAGATTCCACTCCAAGAGCTGCCACATCCAATGGATGATATACCTCATGATGGTGGTGTATCCAAAACAACTTGGCGTCATGTCCATTGCTTAGACTGTCAGTTCATGACCATATTGGGATGACCAACTGGCAGCTGCACGACGACCATTGAGCGGGAATCGAGTGATTCAAGTGGCCAGTGGTCACTGGTTTTTGCACATACAGTATGTAGTATGTTGTTCCCAGACTTTGGCTAACTGTGGTGCGATCTCGTGCCAGCAGCAGCAGCAGCAGCAGTAATCATAATTTTCAGCTTCCTTATTTGCACAAGACAAGAGCGCGGGGACATCGGGAAAGTGACACTCCTCCTTTCGCTTTCGGAGATCGCTATAAACGTTTAATGGCCTCAATTAGCGACTCGTTCGGCGGCTATTGGCTGCCAACGATGTGCGAGCTGGCCATTGATAGCCCCTGCCGTTCTTCACCAGCTCTAACGTCACAGTGAGAGAAACTAACTAAGTTTTAGCCACAAAACCACATAATTCTCCTGGGGTTTTAAGGTTCAGTGGTTCGGAAACTGTACAATTTTTTGTTGAATGTATTATTTTTAAACTCATAACAACCGGAAACGTACAAAATATTGAACATTTTAAGCCCATGGATATAGTATAGTAGAGTACATTGTTGTACAGGTCTTAAATACCCTCGAGGTTTCTATATTTCTATAGATGGTAGATTCTATTACCAAAATCTTATAAAGGAAATCCTTGTACAAGTTTTTCTTGGACATTGTAAAATTGTTTTCCGTGCACCTGCATCTGCCACTCTCTGTCCCTCCAACCCCATTGAGCCCATTCAGGTTGTAAGTTTTTCACAGCTGGTCAGCTTCGGCATTCAGCGAAGATTACCGCATTGATCTTATGCAACAGACGAGTATGAAATTTGCCTGGGCAGGTTCACAAAGATGTTGGGGCTGGGTCTTGCCACAGCCAGGCATATGATGTACGTTTGTATATTGGATCGTCCCAGCTCCTCCGCTGTCATGTGCAATTTGCCAGGAGAGGAAGGTTGGGGTAAGATGCAGGTGCACTCGTTGCCCTGCAATGCAGAACCCGTCCAACTCCAGGGGGAGTGGATTTAATTATGCGGCTAGAGCTGGGCAAATAGATGGCCCTCGACGGCGACTGTCACCCGTAATCACCGGCTCACTGATCACGCTCTGATTTTCCTCACTCCATTCTCCATTGCAGGCTCCATACGCACCACGCTGCTCTCCGGCATGCCGTTCAACGTCACCTGGCATTTGGCCTATCCACACAAGGTAAGTGGATTGGATCAGATCTCTCCACTGATGCAATGGGAGCACAAGACTCGCCTTTGTGTTCTTATCGCCGGTGGGGGCTAATTAGTCAAGAATCCGAGGGTATATTCATGCCATTCTCGAGATTCTCGAGCGATTGCCTCACATGCACGCAGTCAAAGTCAGGCCCTGAGATCCAAGACTCGAGATCGGAGATTCCCATGTTTGTGGATGCACGACATCGTGTCACAAGTTCTCAGTCATTGTTTCGGCTCAACCATAACCATAATCATAATCGTAACTTTTCCAGGGCGGCTTTCGGTTGCAACTATTGGATGCCCTTGATCGGCCTGTTTTGGACCTCACGCCCCATGTGAATAATTCCGAATTTGTTCGAACTGACGTCACGTAAGTTTAGCCTGCTATTTCTCAATTACTGGTTAAGGTTAATTCTCACTTGAAACCTAATCATCCTCCATATCCCTTCCATAATTTATTCTTTCTAATCTTGGCAAAGTCTTCTCTATATTAAATCCCTTAAAACTGCCTTCTTCCCCTTCATAGGGCTCAATCTTACCAGGTGAGCATCAGCAGAGACTTTGAGTGCTTCAACTGCACCTTGCGTCTGCTCCGTCAGGCGGACGAGTGGTCCAATAGCTACCGCTTCTGGTCCTGCGCCGATGTGGACATCAAGAAGCGCAAGGACTTCAAGGAGACCTGCTCCGGCAACGGCAAATACTTCACCTCGCGCTGCAAGTGCGACAAGAACTTCTATGGCCCGCAGTGCCAGTACAAGGACGAGTGCTCCGCAGACTCTGATTGCGGTGTCCAGGGCAAGTGCGTGGACCTCGGCGGAACCTCGCTGCCCCGACGGCAGTGCTACTGCAACTTCGGATGGTTCGGAATTGGATGCAATAAACGATCGCCGTACAAGACCACCGACCTCGATCTCTCCTCCTACGTGAAGAAGGAGCTCTCGCCCGATTATCACATCTACTGGCGTCTCCTCGAGGAGCAGAAGGAAATCGAGGTGGTGCTCAAGGTCAACGGTTCCTCGTGGGTGGGCTTGGGTTGGAGGCCGCGCGGTCTGACGCCGGAGTGCAAGAACTTTCCGTTGGTCAGGGATATTGGAGACTTGACCACAACGGTGTCGCAGAGCTCGGCACCGGAACCAAAGAGCGAACCAGAGCCCAAGAGCGAACCGGAACCCAAGAGCGAGCCGGAACCTAAGAGCGAACCGGAACCGAAGAGCGAACCGGAACCTAAGAGCGAACCGGAACCCAAGAGCGAACCGGAACCAAAGAGTGAACCGGAACCGAAGAGCGAACCGGAACCCAAGAGCGAACCGGAGCCCAAGAGTGAACCGGAACCTAAGAGCGAACCGGAACCCAAGAGCGAACCAGAGCCAAACAGCAAACCGGAACCAAAGAGCGAACCGGAGACTAAAAGTGAGCCAGAGCCAAAGCGCTTAGCCGAGCTGAGGGTCGCACCAGAACCAAAGAGCGAACCGGAACCCAAGAGCGAACCAGAACCCAAAAGCGAGCCGGAACCCAAAAGCGAGCCGGAACCGAAGAGCGAGCCGGAACCTAAGAGCGAACCGGAACCGACGAGCGAACCGGAACCGAAGAGCGAGCCGGAACCGAAGAGCGAGCCGGAACCTAAGAGCGAACCGGAACCGAAAAGCAAACCGGAACCCAAGAGCGAACCGGAACCCAAGAGTGAACCGGAACCGAAGAGCGAACCAGAACCGAAGAGTGAACCAGAACCCAAGAGCGAACCGGAACCCAAGAGTGAACCGGAACCTAAAAGCGAACCAGAGCCAAACAGCACCCCGGAACCCAATAGCGAACCGGAACCAACAAGCCAACCGGAACCCAAGAGCGAGCCGGAGCCAAAGAGCGAACCAGAGGCGCAGAGCACAAAATCCAAGAGAGTAGCCGGAAACTTCGCCCAGGAGGGTGTTACCTCCGTCTCCCACAGTGTCTCCTACCGGGTCAGCACCAAGTCAGATCGTCAGCGTCGTGAAGCGGGCACAGGTGAGGATCAGCTGCCTCCAGAAGCTAGTAAAATATAGTAATTAAACCCTTAATTATCCACAGAATCACCGAAATACCGTCTGAATGCGTACACACCGCGTCATGACTTCAACCCCATGGACTGCACGGACATTGTGATCGGAGCAGCTCGCGGATTGGCCAGCCGAGTGGGAGATTACTACACCCGTGACCGATCAACTCCGCGCAGCGATGAGTTCTACGGCGGCAAGTCCAACCTGGCCTTGGGCACGGGCTTCGAGGAGAACGGTGTGACCACGATCATCTTCCGGAAGAAGCTGGTGGCAAATGAGCCCACCGATCACACTCTGGACGATGCCCTGACACATGTTATCTGGGCCAAGGGCCAGGAGCCGGGCAGCTATGTGCATGTGCCAGCCTCCGGACTGGAGACCGAGTCTTCGACTGTCAAGGATTTCTATCAGCCGGATGAGCTGAAGTACCACGGACACCAGATGCAGCGCGGTGTTACCCAGATTAACTTCTTTGGTAAATTAAAACTAGGCTTCCTTACTATTTTCCATTTTCAAACTCTGTTTTATCCTTCCACAGAGAAAGACAAGGCATCCACGAGCACCGATCGTAATGATCTGAGCACCAATGTCCTGGATAACGATTGCTATGGCCACTGGAAGTATCCGTCGAACTGCTCTCCCCAGGAGCACACCTGCGAGTACTACGCCAGCTGGGAGACGGTCGGCAAGGGCGATGAGATGCGTTGGCACATCGAGACATCTAACACAGAGACGTGGACCGGCATTGGCTTCAGCGATGACCAGAGAATGTCCCAGACGGACTCCATTATCGGTTGGGTGGACAAACGTAACGGCAGACCCTTCCTCATGGACACCTGGGTGCTGGGCTATGCTCCACCGAAGCTGGACGACCGCCAGGATATATACAATGCATCCGGACGCATCGAAAAGGGCGTGACCATTCTGGAGTTCAATCGCAAGCGGGTTAGCAACGATGAGCAGGACTTGTCTTTCACGGACGATCACTGCCTGTACCTGTTCTTCCCGGTTTTAGGCGGAGCCTTCAATGTGGTAAATAAGAAAATACGCAAGCATGAGCAGGTGCCCAGCATCTCCTCGCAACGTGTCTGCATCAAATCGTGTGGCAAAGGTGAGATGAACTGAATGATTTTAAGGATGAAATTTTAATGTTTGTAATTATTTTATTAGAACTGGAGGCCGTGTTCGTGGGCACAAGCACTCCGGCTCCCAGCCGTCTTGTCTACGCCGTGGGCGTCAAGCTTATGAACTTGGGCGAATCCTATGAAGCTCCGAAGCCTGGAACTGTGGAGTTCAACAATCTGGCAGCCACCATTTCGGACTCTTTCAATGGATTCCTAGGTTCCCACGCGGGTTATTACAAGACGGAGATATTGGGCTTCGAAAAGTTAGTATAAAGTGAAGGATTCTTTGAAAGTCTTCCAGTAATACTTACCTTATTTTACCTACTTCCAGAGAGGGCAGTACCATGGTCGCCAAGGTTCAGGCCATGTTCGACAAGGGGGATGTGGAGAAGAAGCACAGCTTGGATACGAATGCGGTGGAGAAGTCCGGAGCGGAAGCGGCCCAAAAGAACGCCGATGCGATTAGGTCAGCCCTGAAGGATCAGATTGCCACAGGACGAGTCGGCTCACTGACAGTGGATCCTCAGTATCTGGACTTTGAGGCCTTGGAATGTAAGTCTGAGCGTTGACCACTTCCGGCATCTCCTTACCAATTGTCAAACCCCTTTGCAGACAAGAGCTCCTCCGAGCCGAATGCCAAGGAGACACTCCTCTCCTTCTTCGATCTCTCCGAGACGCGGCTATATATCGTTCTAGGCCTGATTGCCGCCCTGGTGCTCATTGCTCTTATCCAGGCCTTTTGCACCATTTGGAAGACGTCGCGCAAGAGCAAAAACACCAAGGTGAGTAGGCTCTTAATAGACTCTAGTGGGTCAGCACTAGGTCAGCCTGCACAGAGCAAGTGTATAACAACATTGGTTTTTCTTATCATATCAATTGGAATCAATTCGCAAAAGTGTCATATGCTACCAAGAAAAGTACTGGTTTTTCTTATCATACCAAGAAAAGTACAATGTTTAAAAAATAAAATAATTATGAATATATTTTTGTTGGATTTCATGGAAATGGTACTGATAACGAGTTCGCGTTCGTGCATTGTGTACGCTACTAGTAGATCATCTTATTGCGAAATTCCTGTTATATACAACTGAAAAACCAATGCAATATGTTATACTAGTGCATTAGTAGCACCATTTCTCTGTGTTGCCATGGCCAGTTTCATTCCTTACTTAATAACCTTAACCCTTATCTATTACCCTGTGTCGTTCAAAGCTGGTTTACGTGATACCCGAAGAGTGGCGCATGTACCAACAGCGACAGCACCAGCGCTATTATCAGCCCTCTAGCGATCTATAAATCAGATATACTTACTATATAGAAAATCCCACTGCCCGATCCACCTGAAACGCGAGCCACAGCTACAGCTGCCTTAGGCGCATTTACAATTTAATTTGAAGCCATCTTTTAGTTAGTTTAATATTGCCGGAAACCTCTCGATAATGTACTGTATCTGAATCTGTTTCTGTATCTGCGTGTGTGCCGCGTGCGTTTATCAAAATTCTATAACTATATGGGTAATTCAAAACTTTATATTTTCTTGTGGTTTCTGTTTTGTTGTATTAACACCTCGTCACCTAACAAAAAACAAAAAATAATAATAATAAATACCAGCCCACCAACCTCGCCACTCTGTACGGTGATCTCTGTTCTCCTCCTCTACTTCTCTGCTCTCTGCCTGTCTGCTTAACAATCTTTCCTGTGTTTCCTCCGTCCTAATTCACATTCGCATTTTTCGTTTAATTTGTGTGTTCGGGTTCTCCTGGCCAGTCAGCATTTGCTTTATGCTAATCCCTCTTGAAACCACTGGGCAATACGAACCCACGAACCCTTAGATTCGCGCTCTTAAACTTAAAGATATCCAGCTGTCTTTCTAACTCTAACACAACAATTAACAGACTTCTTACTGAACCTAGCTATCCTGGTATCTTGGCTTGGTTAGGAATGTAAAGTTATTCGGCTTAAACGCAGGCACAAGACACATTTCCAGAGCAGTTGTACACAGAAAAAATGCAATCGATTAGCATTTTAACTTGTAATAAATGTATAGAAATCACCATAAACTACAAATTCATACGTTTAGGTTATTATACCGATTTCTAATAACTAAAAATTGTAATTTTGTGATGAATACATTTTTTCTGTGTTGTACGTAATCGATCTGCATAGTATTTGGTGAAATCCAAATCCCTTGAGACTCCCCCACCAAATGCTGACTGGTTGAGCGCACCTTGAGATAGAGTTCCGTCATAATCTCATGCCGACTTCTCTTGTTGTGCTTGCAGGAGAAACTTATCCAGAACTCGCCCTGGAAGGAGTTCGCCTCGAACACGAACTACGCCTTTGATCCTTACGGCGAAACGGAGGAGAAGCACATGACCAACAGTACGACGGCCAAGGAGAAGGCCCGTCACCGCCATCAGTCCACTACGAGCAGCCAGCAGACCACGCTGCCCATGTCCCATTCGCCCACAAGCAAGTCCCAGATGTATTACGAGAGTCCCAATGGCCAGGGTAAGGGCACCGGCAACGGCAATGGCAGACGCTCCAACGGACGTTCCGCCGCCGTCACCCAGGAGAGCAGCGCCGGAGGAGCACCATACTCGCGTAGCTCGTACGCTGAACGAGCTTACTCACTGCCCCGGCAGGTTCATCATTACCAACAGAGCCCGGCCAGCATGCAGCCATCGGGCTATTATACCCACGACAGGCGGGCCGCTAGGCAGGGCAGCCGCGACAGGGATCGGGAGCGTGAGCGCGAGGAGGAGCGTCGCCATCGGCAGGATCGAGATCGGGACTCTGGCTACGACCGGTCGCGGGATGATCCGCGGCAAAACGGCGGCTCCGACACGCCCGACTTCTACTTTATGCCCTCGCAGCGCAAGTACTCCGGCGAGGTGGTGCGCGTCTACGTGGATTACAACAAGGATCCGAAGCACTAAGGCACACAATCTGTTTACTTCAAGTTCGTTTTAAGCTATACTCCGTCCGTTCGATGTCCGTCCGTTGCGAGGTTGACTTTATTTCGGTCTTGGAAGCAGTTGAACTTAATATAAAACTTTATTTTTTTCATACTCTCGTATAATCACCGTATCTTTTAAGCCGATAATGTATATTTTTAAGTCCAAGTTCTTAAAGTTGTCGAACATATTGGATAGATCTTTAAGCTGATCCCCGTCTCTGAGCACTTTCCCTCTCATGTGCCCTCCATTTCTCCCCCCTTAGTTTCGATTTTGCCATAAGGCGGCTCGGGAATGCAGTGGCGATGGCCTTCCCGGTGGCTTTTCCAGGTGCGCCAGCTTAACACCACAAAACGCACAACAATGCATGATTGTACAAGATAGTGAATTGTAAATATTTTGCATAGACTACAAAAACGAATTCTTTAAATGTGCAAAGAAACATAGTCACTGTATTTAATCAAATTAAATATTCGCATTAAGTACGCATAAATAAAGTTAAGGACATTATATACGCTAAAAGGTATTTTTTCTGTGACCGAGGGGCTTGGCATTGTCGCTGGTTTATGCCTAAACTGTATGACTCCTTACTATGCCATCAATCCATTCCGTGTACTTGGTGACATCTGTGAGTATAATAAAGCCATTCGATGAATAACTCACGATTCCGAATAGAAAGTAAAAGTTTTTGCCCCTATATTCCACATTTTTCCCCACAATGCCATATTTCTCCGTCTCTTCAGACTCCTCGATGCATAGTTGATCCAGTTTTATTTCACGGTTGGTTCTGTCGGAACACTTTCTGGAATCGACATAATATATTCCCGTTAGAAAGCCTTCGGTTGGATCAAGATTCCTAGTCTTGAGAAGCATACAAATTGGTTTCCTTGTCCCTGTAGAGGTTATTCCTATTAGTGGTGTAGACATAAAATATTACAGGAAAATGGAAAAATTTACCTAAAAGCAAGGGCGGCCTTTTTAGCTTAAGCAGGGCTATATCATGGTGGAAATCGCCGGAAAAGTCTGGATGCTTAAAGATTGATATCACTTTCAGTTCGTTAAAAGAATTTTCTTCCGTTATTAAGACTTCCCTATAAAAAAATATATATATTATGTTCTGTATAAAATTGTTATAAAAATACTTACAAAGTGTCTGCATTTGCATTTGAGGGCAAACCTTTGGCATTCGTCAGGACAAATTCTGGAAATCACAATGAAGATAGAAGATCAAATTATAAAGCATCCAGGGATATGTGAAATTACATACGGTTTGTGATCATCACGCCTTTGCCCTGGAATCCGTCTCCATAGATTTCTACCAGAAGGTTCCTTGATAAATCGTCGCCACCGCATTGGTCGTACAAAAACATTGGCCGTCTGCGAGTTGGAAATCTGGGAAGTGGACGATTCGGGCCAAATCCATGGGGCGGACGATACTGATCACCTTGGTTAGGCCTTGGAACTTCTGGATTCTTATGTTCAGGGGTATATTCTTTATATTCATTAACATTCCATTCAATCCAGTTAGCATAGCTTGAGACATCGGTGTAGATGCCCACTCCATCGCATCTTCTTCTGCCAAAGCTAACAATAGCTAACTGTATCGGAATTTTTTCAACCCCTATCGTTAAATTTCCAGCCAGGGGACCGCCAGAATCGCCAGTGCAGCTATCTCCATTCCAAGATCCGACACAAAGCTGGTTTGAGGTAAGATTAAGATTATTATTATTATTATTATTATTCTTATATAGCATATCATTGCATTGTCCACGATCAAGGCGATTCAGTGAGATTGTCTGAAGGATTTCGCTATTGCGATTTGTTCTTGTTGTTCCCCAACCATACGCATTGAAACTGTCCATATTATTCACTTTGCTCTTCATCAAAGGATCCAGGTCTATGCATATCGGATAGACATGCCCTGCGGAGAGAAAAACTAAATACGCGAGCAGGGGCGATTAACAAGACAATACTTACGACCAAATTCAATACTCGTCAATAGTTTAAGTAGGCCAATGTCATGATCCATTGTTTGGTGTTTTTTATAATCATGATGCATCAGCGCAAAACTAACATTGCGCTCTTGGACTGGGTTTGATAAGTTATGAGCTCCCAGCTTCACGAATCTGCAAACCGTGCAATTATTATACATTTTTTAAAATAGTTTGCTTTATGTATGCTCACAATTTGATTTGACCATCAATGCAGTGAGCGGCGGTCAACACAAAGTCTGAAAATGGAAAAATTCCAATTAATTTTCTTATCTTTCTTATCGGTTTCTTTGAACATTTTCAAATCCTTACCTCTGTGGATCACAGTGCCGCCGCATTGAAATTCCACTTCATTACTTATGGCTGCCATCCAAGCAGCAGCCTCCTTTTCAGCATCATTGCCATGCATAATCCTTGGACCATAATCCTTGGAATCTTTCGGCATTCCGCATTGTTCCACCAGCATTCGAGCAGCGCTCCTTTGAATCATGAGCACGGAGATCAACGTCGGCCATAACAACATCTGCATCGTATGGAATAATAGAAGTAACTGAATCAACCAGCGCGAGAATGAGATGAATAAAGAAAGTACTAGTCCGCTTATCAGCACTTTGCCGAGTATAGTGTCAGACCTCAAATTCACAAGTACACAAATTCGGCATGTCAATTCAGGGAATTCGGCTAATTTAATGGACTGAGTCATTTAGTTTATACTTATTACGACTAAATATATAGCTATGGAAGTACTACAAACATATTTCATTTATTTATTTAAATATTTTCAACAAATAGCAAATATCCGCCATTAAATGCCATATCCTATCTCTGCCCGAAAAAGGAGTATTTTCACATCAGGTGGGCAGCGGCAGGTATGGGTAGCTTATAGCAACTTGAGAGTTAACATCTAAGGACACTTGAACATTATGAAATAGTAGGACTATTGAAAAAAGAACATAAAACCCGTAAAGGGTCATGCGTCTCAAAATTCGTTTTACACATATCAAGAGCGATCGGCCAAAAGTGTAGGAAAAGATCTAGCAAGGACTGAGAACTTCAATTGATTTAGAAGATGGGACGAAAAATTATGACCATTAATTAATTTGAACACGAACCATATTCGAGAATAGGCCAACGCTTGACAAAGACAAAAACCCCTTTAGCTTTATCAAAATAATCGGTAAATTTCAAGTTGTGGGTTAAAAGAACTCCAAGGATCTGTGACAGAATGGATTCGTTCAAGATCACTCGTTCCAATAGAATAACTTGCAAAGAAAAAATATTTACGAAAAAATGACATACATACATTTACATTTAGAGTGTTGAGAAACATCAAATTGTTAATGGACCAGGACTGCATGTTATTTCAGTCAGTGTGAAAAAGCATATAAGAGTCAGATTTTGTCAGTGGCAAACATAGTTGTACGTAATCAGCCTACATCGTCACATGAGAATGAAGAAGCCCCTTAGGCAAGTCATGAAAATGACAAAATGATCACAAATATACAAACAGTGTAGTTATTATACATTTTTGAAATAGAATGATTTATGTATGCTCTCAAGTTGCTTTGACCCTTAATGCAGTGAGCGGCGGTCAACACAAAGCCTGAAAAAGAAAAAAAATCCCATTAATTTTCTTATCTACACAAACCTTGGTTTCTTTGAAAATTTTCAAATGCTTACGTGTGTGGATCACAGTGCCGCCGCTTAAAAATTTCTCTGAATCACGTCGGGAGAATGGTTTGTTTTTTAAAATCCAAACTCATGAAAGCTCTAGAAATCCTATAGACATTTCGATTTTAGATATTTTTCCGCATAAAGTTGTTCTAAATAAATTTCGTTTAAAAACGCAGATTCATATCGTTTCGCAGAAATATGAAACGGAATTCAGGTAGCACAACTAATAAAAATATTGATATTTGTTCTTAATCATTTAATTGAATTTTAATTGGTAAACTTATAGAACCGTAGAACTGGACAAACAAATGTTAGGAATTTCACACAGCAGAGTCATTAGCTCATCGATAGTTCATAAAGCTGGATCTGGAATGACAGTGAAAGTGACTACGAGCGGCAGAGTTAAGGGAAATGTGCTACTCACCCTCCAAAGGCCGGCTTCTGGGCATTCGAGTTTCCCGTCTGGGCTAGATTTCCAAAGGAAAGACCCGAATCCTGGCCACCGAGTGTCTCAAAGATATTGCCCTCGGTCGGCTTCGGGGCTGCCCCGAATGCAGGCGGTGAGGCCACGGGATTAGGGCCAGCACCGCCAAAGCCACCAAATCCCTTAGGACTGCCAAAAGTGGGAGCACCGCCAAAGGTGGGACCAGCTCCGAAGGCCGGCGATCCGCCAAACACAGGCTTGGCCCCAAAGCCACCTGGAGCCGCCGGCTGCTGCGGCGGCGATTGCGGACTTCCAAAGCCTGTCTGGGCCACTGAACCGGCGGCACCGCCTTGGCCAAATCCGAAACCCCCCGGGGCAGGTGAAGACTGCGAGAAGGAGCCAAAGCCACCGGTGGTGGCGCCGCCACCAAAGATCGATCCTCCCGAAGCTGCCGATCCTGTCGGAGGTGCCGGGGAGCCAAAAATTGAGCCTCCACCGCCGCCTCCAAAAGCAGATGGTTGCGGCTGCTGCGGTGAGCCAACCGGATTGGAGAATAAATTGCCACCAGATGCTGGCGATGCTGCCTGCGACGACTGGCCAAAGACACTTTGACCAAAGATCGAAGTACCTGCTCCTGGAGCAGGAGCGTTAGCCGGACTCTGTGGATTACTGCCACCGAAAATGGAGCTCGAACCAAAAGGTGAACTGCCTACTCCGCCGAAAATGGAGCCTCCACCAGGGGCTGCAGCGGTGGCGGTTGCTGCTTGGCCAAAGCCACTTGGCTTTAGGGCCTGGCCAAAGATGTTGCCGCCGGAAGCAGCTGCTGCAGTTGAAGGACTGCCAAATGGCGCCGGATTGCTGATGGCCGCCGACGCAAAGAGGCCCGTTGGTGGCATAGACGCTGCCGCAGCAGGCGTAGCAGGAGCAGCTCCAAAAACACTTACCTCCGGCTTAGGGACATTGCCAAAGACATTTTCAGTGGGTGCGGGTGACGTGACGGTAGCGGGTATGGTAGCAGGAGCACTGCTTGTTGCCGTCGTCGTCGCCTGGAAGGGACTGCCGGTAGTAACTGTTGTGGCTGGTACAAAGCCACCTCCCAAGACTGAAGTAGACGTGTTGCTCGTTATCGATGTTGTGGAGCTGCTAGCAGTCAAGGTCGGCGAAGATGTGGATCCTGCACTCAGACTACTGAAGGCATTCGAAAAGGAGAATGTGCTTCCCGGCACTGGAGTAGCAGAAGCTGCTGAAGCTGATGGATCCGATGCAGAGGCTGCCGGAGCTGCTGCGGGAGCTGTAGGAGCTGCTGCGGGAGCTGTAGGAGCTGGTGCGGGGGCTGTAGGAGCTGCTGTTGGGGCCGCCGCAGCAGCAGCGGCTGTCGAAGTAACGGTTGCTGTTGTTGGCACAACCAAAGGGTCAGCGGTCTTAACTGGTGCGGTTGTTGTGCTGGGATCAGTGGACACTGGTGTAACGCTGGCAAAGAGTCCCTTCGAGGTGTCGGCGGTTCCGCCGCCGAAGGAGAAACTGCCAGTAGATGAGCCACCAAAGAGACTTCCTGACTTCTGGCTGGAGTCTGAAAGAAATAAATCTAATCTTAGATAGGGGGGAAAAAGTGATTAAAAGAACTAACCCGTTGCTGTTTCCTTGGTGTTGGGCTTGCAAATGTTAACAGAGCTAAAGAGGCCTCCAATGGGATTCGAAGTGCTGGTCACTCCGCTACCCGTGGAGGCTGGAGCAGGCATAGGGGCTCCAGCGGCGGGGTTTACCTTACTGCTGACCGTTGTGGTCTCACTGGCAGTTGACTTTTCAGCGAACAAGCCGAACGGAGCAGCTGGCGTTGAGGCCGTGGGCGCTACAACTGTGACCGGAGGAGCATCCAACTTTGGGGCGCCAGAACCACCAAATCCCAGCGATGTGCCCAGACCACAGAAGCTAAAGGCAGAGGAACTGGAAGCACCGCCGCCCAAGGCACCGCCTGCTCCCTTAAAGCCACCAAAGTCGAAGGACTTGGTGTCCGCCTTGGGAATTTGTGCTGGCTCCGGGGCAGTGTTAACAGCTGCTGCCGAGGCTGGTTCCTTCGTCTTGGCGAGCTCTGTGGCCGGCTGTTGAACCATTCCTAACCCTGGCAATGGGTTTGTTTTAGTCACTGGATTTACATCCGTCGCAGCTGCTGCTGCTGGTTTTGGTGCTGCGGCTGGTGTAACGGCTCCTCCGCCGAAGGATAGGGGTGTCTTCGCTCCGCCACCGAAACTAAAGCTAGAACCCAAGCCGCCGAAAATAGACATTCCTGGCTTGGCAGCTTCACCTGGGGACACAGTATTTGTCGTCGTTGTCACCGTAGATGTTTTCGCAAAGGGACTACTCTGACTGAAGGCAAAGGCAGTGGCGTTTGGATTGGGAGCTATGGTATGGATGCCTGGTTTATCCAGCACTGCGGGCTTAGATGGCATCGGCTTTGGTAATTGCGAAACTGCTGCTGCAGGAGTTGATGCAGGCGCGGCAGGAAGGACTGTCGCTGCTGATTGCGTGTACTTGTTGGCCGTCGTTGGTTTGGCCTCCGCCTTTCTGATCAGTTCCACCTTGCGTTTCGTCTCCAAAATAACCTCCGATTTGAGGCCTACGCGATCCGGTCGCTGCGGACATATGATATTGATTTTCTGCGCTTGGACCACACTACGTATCTTGTCCAACTTTTCTTGTGTCAGTTTGGTGGCATTCGAGTCAACTGCCTGGCTTAGAGTCATCGATAGAATTGATTCGGTCAGAGTGTCCACGCTGAAAGGGAAACCGCAGTTAGACGAGAGAAATAAATGGAACTTACAGCACTCACGCTTCAATTGTGCGTGCGCGACTCTTCTCCTGGTCGAGTAGAGCAACCTGGAGCAGTCCGCGCTCCTTGAGTTTGGCCTTTATCTTGTTCTGCAGGATCCTCTGATCGGAGGCAAGATTCTGCAGCTTCGTCAGACGCTGGTAAATGCCCTCCAGGCACGGCATATGAAGGCGCGACTTGGAGTTGCGCCGGACAACGTCCTGGAACTGCTCCCACTGCACATCGATGTGCTGCTGGGCCAGCACCAGCTGTGCCTCATTGGCGGCAACATAGCTCTGGAGACGGGCTAGCATGCGGCGGCCAGCAGGATCATAGGAGCTCGAGTTCATCAGGCGGGTAATACTAAGGGAAACGGGGAAAACTTGTACAACAATTTCTTGGTTTGATTAGAACTCTTTAGCTCACTCTGGTTTCCTGTGGATCTCCAGCTTGCCACGGCATTCAGCCACGATGGCATAAGCCTCGTTGAGACCCTGCCGCAGTCCCTGCACATCCAACTCGAATTCCACATCCTTGGCCTGCTCATTCAACTCCTGGAGATCGTCCAAACGCTTGGCATACCCCTTCAGAGCCGAGGGCGTGGCAATCTGTGAGCGATCGTAAGTAAATATCTGCATATTAAGAAATATTATATTATCCCTACCGTGCTTAGTAGCTGCTTAGTGCGATCCTTTTGCTTTTGAATATCTGCATTGAAACCATCGATTTGCAGGGCAATCATATCCCTGATGATGGGCTCAGTGTCGTCTAGTTTTAGGGTATCTTTTGCTGGCTGAGCTGGAGAAGCTGCAGTCGGAGCAACCGGCTTGGTGGCTACTGGCGTAAATGTCGGCGGGACTGTGTAGAGTGGTTTACTTAGAATAGTCCCAGCGCCGCCACTAGGTGCAGCAGTAGCAGCAGCTGCTGATGTTGCCTTTACTTCTGGAGCTGTCGGGCGTGGCGTCACTATACCTGAAGAGGATTTACTCAAAGTCATGCCAGGAGCGGAAAACATAGATCCGGGTGACGCAGTCGTCGATGGAGCACCAAATCCACCAAAGCCTGCAGCTGCAGGTCTAGCTTGTGTGGCCGTTGGGGCAGCAAAGGAGAGTGGTTCTGGCGCCGGAGCAGCGCCAAAGGTTAGCTGCGAGGCAGGGCTAGGTTTCACTGCTGGACTGGCAAAGGAGAACATGGATAATGGCTTGTCCTTGGCCGGAGCTGGCGTCGACGTTACAGTATTTGGGGTGAAGGCGAAAGAAAAGTCCGAGGAAGCACCTACAGTTGGTGTTTTGGACGGCGGACTGGCAGTATCCGTCGCCGTCGGCTGCGCCACCTCCTCCTTTTGCTCCGCATCGCTTGCTGGCAGTAGCGTGTTGAGCGCTCGGAACTGGCCTGATGTGTCCGCCACCGGTGGCGGAGGCGAGCAAACAGAAACGGCTCCCGGCAACAGATTCAAGAAGTTAAAGGACAGCAGGGTTCCGTCTGAGCCCAACGTGTGCACCATTGGCATTGTCTGGAGCTTCTGCTCGTTTATGATCAGCTGATGCGTTGACGAGGTGTCATAGACAAAACCCAGCGGAAAAGTCTCCTCCTGTGTGGACTCGCTCAGCGGCAGCTCAATCCTCGCCTCATCCAGCAATGTGAACTGCTGCCAGGCGGGAGTATCGCCGGCCTCCGCTGTTCCCATGATGCCCACCTCAACGCCATTGGCCGAGGTCACCAGCAGCACGTTCCACTGCGGCACATGGTTGAACAGGAACTGATGGTTACGCGGCCCATTCAAACTGTAGCAGATGTCATAGTAGTTAATGTAGCTGGGAGCTGCCGCCTTCGGTGCGTTTAGAATGTACAGCGATGGATTGCAATCCTCGCCGTGTTGCAAGAAGATCACAGCGAACTGGAACGTCGACAGCCACTGAATGGCGATGGTATCGAAAGGGGCGTCATGGACATTTGACGGGCACACTAGAGTCTTGGCGGGCGTCAGATCCGGCTTAAACTGCTGCAACTTTCCACTGGGAAAGCCCAGAACTATCTGTTTTCCTTTTGGCGACCAGCAGCCGCATTTTACCTGCTGGCTCTTGTCCAGCGAGTGCATTTCAAAGTTCCCTGCCTCCTTTAAGGCATACATTCCCAAGGCACCGTTGCTAAGGACCACGGCCAGGCTGTTGGGCAGCACGGGATTCCACAGAAGCTGCACGGCGTGCACATAGTCCTCCGGCGCCAAGCGGATGTTGTAAACTGGACGAACGTCGGGAGTCATAAACGATGGCACTGCATAGATGCTGAGCAGGCTGGTGCCGTTTTGCGTGTGATTAATCGCCAGCAGGTTTCCGTCCGCACTGCACGAAATGTAGTTGGGAACGCTGGGTAGGGGGACAAGGCGAGCCTGGGGCTGTTGGCCAGTTGTTTTTGCATTGGCCAGATCCTTTAGAATGATCACTGTGTGGAGGAGAAGGTTTAAGTATGATATATCTTTTGTGTAATACAGCAACGGACTGACTGAATGTCCTCACTTACCCTTCAATTCCGGCTGCGTAGGATTCCCGGCAAAGAGCAAGCCTCGGCTGCTGGAGATCGCCAGCAATTTAACATTGCTGCGCGGCTCTCCGCATTTTTTGAACGCCACGAATTTGTCATGCAGCTTAAACTGAAAATCCTGCAATTAAACCAATTTAGTCAATTAATAAAAAGCTTTTCGAATACTAGGATTCGTTTTGAAGATTTGTCCATAAATTAAAAGGCATGGCTTTCCCGATCTCTAAGGGATACTAAATACCTAGCTCCCTGTTAATTTCGGGAAAACCTCTTGGAACTATTCTCACCTGTGTGTCCTTGCAGGATGGTGCACTCTGCGCCATTTTTGTCCTTTATTCTATTATTTTTATAAATTCCTTCAGTTTTTAGCAAATTTCGGCAATTTGAGCCGGCAATGTGGCCGCAAGTCAGAAATAAAAAAACCAGAAATGCGGAAAGCGCGCCACCTCTGGAAGGAAACTCACCTCAAAAAAACTCAACTCAATACAAATCTCTTTAAATCTTTTTAAACAGTTACACAAATTCTTATTAATTATACATATCCATATGATTTAATTATATAACAACATAACAATTTTTGTTATGTATCCAGTTCTTAAATTTGTTACGCAGCGCAAAAAAGATTATTCTTTTGACCGCTCTTTCTACTCGTTGCTCGGCATTTTTTGAGGGCCAATTACGCGGTCATACTTTTATGATTTGTTTTAGATTAATAATTGTGCCAAAGCTATTGACAAGCTATTTCAAACCATTAGCCCCTCGCTCTCTCTCACTTCTTTGCCACAGTTTTGTTCTGTCTGCATACTATGCTTTAAGCTGAACGATAATTACAGTTTTATTTTTTTTCGAATTTGTTTAAAAATGTATGAAATTGTAATGTGGTCATATTTGTCGCCAACACTTCATTGGTATATTTCGGCTTTGGTATTTTTCAAGTATGCTTCACAACGCACATTTCTTCACATCTCTAGCGCAGCAGCTTTGTTGTTGTTCCTCTGTCTCTGTCCAGCAAACGTTCTTTTTTTGTTGTCAGCAGAGAACGAAATTAAACAAAAGCGATTTATTCGCGGGCAATGCAGGCACAAATCCAAGCACAAAAAGTGGCCCATTACGAGTGAAAAAATGCACAAAGCCATGTAAATGTAGTGGAGCTGTTCGAATCGGAGCTGGCGATGCAAAAACAATTATCCAGTGGCAACGCAACACGGTGCTAAAATATTGCGTAGTCAATTCAAGTTGGAGTCCTCGTCCATTTCTTCTGCGTCTCCTCGTTGTTTAATCGCAGTAGTTTACAACAACTAATGTGTCAAGTTTATTTCGAACTGACCAGTTAAAATTGCTCATAATAAGTGTTTGGAGCACCTGAAATTACACGAGTATTAAGGAGGGTAGGTAAGATGCCAGGATGAGGAACACAAAGGACGATTACTTATTCCCTTGTTTTTCCACAGACCTAATTAACCCAGAGCCATCAAAATGATCAGCAGTCTATTCTCGCGGTTGATAATGTAAGTACAAGTAACTCCTTACTTCCCCATTTGCCAATGTAAGCGAACAGAGTGGGAGTGCAAGCGAGACGCGCCGCTTCTGTTGCTGCTGCTGCTGCTGTTTCCGCTGCTGACCCCCAAAAAACTTTTCAAGCTTGGCCTTCGAATCGAGTAAAAAAAAACTTGGAAGAGTCACTGCCGCCTCGATTCCTAATTGTGTGGGCGTCACGCTTCTGATTTTTTTTAGTTTTACGAGTGTACTTCCGTGGTTTCTCGAGCGTGGTTATCGCTCGCCTTTGGTGATTTGCCCGATTGTTTGTTTATTAATCAGCTGTCGCCAAGTACCGTTCACTTGCAGCTGTGTGCGATTGCCGAGTGCGTGTGCGTGTGTTTAACCCTCAATTGAACTCCTAATTTGGAGTTTGCTACTTTCTGAGGCCGTCGCTCTCTCGCCTTGCCCGATATGGATACCGAACATGTTGCTATATAGCCGGCTATATACTCTCTTTGTGACTCCCCACAAGTGTTGCGGCCTATTGTTGTCAATATTTATAGATCGGGCACAAATTTGCACTTGGCGTTCAGATGTTGGATGTCGCAACAGTAACTGTCGCATTGTTAGCACACCTTTAAAATAAGTCGAAATTAGAATGTTTGAATTTGATAAAATATTAAAATATTTTTAAATTTTCATATTGAAGCCTTCCTAAGATAAGGTTTGCAAATAGTTAATCTGAAAAATATTCGCAAAAACCATAAGGAATGCTACAAATTTCACCGCGTCTGTATTAACCCGTACGGTGTCTCAGAACTGTGGCGGGCATTCTGCGGTGTAAACATTGCCGGAGAGGCTGCTACTGCTGATGGTGCTCTCCGAGACCCAAGCGAGTGTTTATTAATAGACCCCCCGCCAGAGCGTTAGATGGCGCACGTCTGTGCTCCGCTAGCACCAGTCTCTGCTCGGCGTTCTAGCGGCCAGGATCGTACTGACTAATTGCCCTGCTGCGGGCTATGCATAGTCGCCGTCGCCATGAGCCGGCCAATCTATCAGCAGGAGCCGCGGGCGCAGCCGCTCTTCTACCACCAGCAGAGGCCAGCTAATCTCCGACGCCTACGTCATCCGCCGGGCATTGTCTACGGGCGCAGTTACTCGCTCGAGGATGAGCAGCACCTAACGGATGAGGATGTGATACCCGTGTATCCGAAATTCATATACTCCCAACAACAACAGCAGCAGCAGGGGCGTCGGGTTCCCTATCCGCTATATCAGATGGGAGACTCGATGACTTCGCTGGACAGCGATTTTACGGACAATGATTACTACAACGGTGGCACCTATATTGTGGAGCAGCCGCCACAGGTGCCTCCCGCAGCCAAGATGGTCCAGAATCTGAATGCAGTGGGCCGCATTCTAGAGCTATTGCAGCGCTGTCCATTGCCGTGTCTCTCCTTCAACACGACCTGCATCTGTTCGCTGATTGTCATATTTCTAGCGCCGCGTACTTGTGTACAGAGTTTACTGTTTCCCGCTTTCAGATTGTTCTGCGGCACTCTATATCCGGCCTATGCCTCCTACAAGGCCGTCAGGACCAAGGATGTCAAGGAATATGTGAGTATTCAAGATAAATTAGATCATAAAGACTACTAAATTTATATTATCAAAGGAAAATGTAAAAAGTTTAATACACGTATTTATCCTATCCTATTTTATTAACCACTTTCA
This sequence comes from Drosophila nikananu, assembly GCA_008042635.1. Taxonomy (NCBI): domain Eukaryota; kingdom Metazoa; phylum Arthropoda; class Insecta; order Diptera; family Drosophilidae; genus Drosophila; species Drosophila nikananu. The sequence continues at coordinate 56,625 of VNJV01013462.1, read as the reverse complement.
TTAATTTGTATTTGATTATCATGATAAAACTCGAAATCGCTCAAATTATTCAGAAGTAATTACCGGAAATGTTGATTATTTAATAAGACTTGATTTAAAAAACTTGCATTCCATTTGTCAGAATTTGTTGTTGAATTTAAAGTTGAATACACATAATAATAATAATATATCTTTCCCATCCCTCAGGTCAAATGGATGATGTACTGGATTGTCTTTGCATTTTTCACATGCATTGAAACATTCACCGACATCTTTGTCTCCTGGATACCCTTTTACTACGAGATCAAGGTGGCCCTCGTTTTTTGGCTTCTCTCGCCGGCAACAAAGGGCAGCTCTACGCTGTACCGCAAGTTCGTGCATCCGATGTTGACGCGCCACGAACAGGTGGGAGCAGAAATCTCTCATATACGTATACATAAATCTTCTGACACGACTTGCTATATTTTCTCTTTGTGCAGGAGATCGATGAGTATGTAAATCAGGCCAAGGAGCGGGGCTATTCGGCAGTGCTTCAGCTGGGCTCCAAGGGAGTCAACTATGCCACCAATGTCCTCATGCAGACGGCCATCAAGGTAATCCCATCCGCACAAGCCTCCACCAACAGCCCCCACTGACACACTCACCCACAAAATCACACACTCACTCACACTCGACTCGCTCATTCACATTCATTTGGCCATTTTCGATCGCCTCCAGCGTCGTTGCATAAAATGAGCAGCTTCTGCTGTGCCACATATATATATATATTTTCGAGATATATTTGCGCAATACGCTCGCGTGCTCATCTTAATCATCGCCAAACTGGTCAGCAGCGAATCACCAGCAGTAGCAGCCGCGGCCGACGGGAGCTCCTCCACATCACCGTCATCATTATCATCAGAATCAGCTCGCTCGCCTTCTTCTCTTCACATTTACTTTTATAATATTATTTAGTTTAAAACGTCTAGAATTGAATGCTCTTTTGTGCCATTTTGCGTGTGTTTGTTTCGCTTTAGTTTGTAGTGTGTTTCTCTTTGTGTGTAGCCAGATCACCACTATATACTATAAACTAGAGGCGATGCACGCCAGAAGATAAATCCAACATGTTGAAATAATGTAATAAAAACAAAAACTGAACAAACCCCTGGCAGATCTCATCCCGCCCCCATCTAATCGCCCATCGCTATTCACAATTTGTATGTAAACAATATTGAGATGTGGGCCAAAAGACTTGTGGGATGCAACGCTTAGCGTCTGGATGATGAACTAATGCAGTCGATAAATAAGTTCCCTGCCATTGATGTAGGTCAAAATAATTTGAGAAAGATATTGTTGGGAACAACTGAATCAGTTTGTAAGAAGGAATGTGAATTAGTCATTGGGATTTCTGGAAAACTTGAGATTTCTTTCTTTTGTTAATCGGACAAAGCCCATTCGTTTAGCTGTCTGAACAAAAGGGATAGTCTATTTTTGAGGTACATACTTCTGTGTATATATACGAGGTCTTTTATGTTTGTACAAAGAGTGCAGGCTTTTTACCAGACAAAGACTGTGAAGTACTACTCTAGGGAAGAAAGCGAAATATTAGAATATTTTGAATTTGAGTTTGTAATAATAGGTTTTATAATTAAATAGGTTAATAAATTAAGTAGTTGGCTCAAATCAGGTGAAGAACTCGCCCAAAACCCTAAATAATAATGGGATTTAAGTCTTTTTTGAATCCATTCCATTGTGTCAGGATTCCTTTGTTTACAATCGTAACAAAAACCGTATAATTTTATACCGGACATATCTGCTTGCCAGGCACTCCTTGGTGTTCTCATTGGCATTCCTCCTCAGTAGTTGCCCAGTTGCACAATTCTAATTCCAATTCTGAGGCGGCTCTCTAGGGTAGGGCGGCATACATATAAATATAAATAGATACCGGGGCATATCATGAGACAATTCTCGGGGAGAGTGTGTGTGTGTGTCGTAGCGTTTGTGACCCAGCCTGCAATTCATTTCAATTTGAGATGTTTTTGTGTTGCTCTTTTTTAATTAACGTTTTTCTTTCTTTGTTTCTTCACTTATGTTTCTTTGCATTTAACCCACAAACAAAAAATATAAAACCTATCCAACTAAACGCACCTGCCTGCACCACTACCACCGCTCGACTGCCACTAACCTGCTGCCACTAACTGCTAGACCTTTGCGCTGACCACGGGTCCATCGAGTAGTGAACAACGCGGCCTGCACAACTCCCATTCGGCAAATGAGCTAACCCGTAACCAGGACATCCTCGATGGCACGGATGAGTGGCTTCCGCGTTCCAGTTCCCTCAGCAGCGTCTACAGCCACACCGAGTCGATCTACGAGGCACCGAGGGTGGATACCAGGCGATTGGTTATCCGCGAAGTGACTGAAGACGAAGATGATGTCCAAGATGATTTCCCAATGGGCGATGCCGGGGCAGCTCGACTAAGAGATTTGCCTGCCCGCAAATCACAGCCCCGTCGCGCAGCCTCAAGTACGTCTACGACTGCCAGAACGACAGGCAAACGTGGCCCGAAAGCAGATACGATTCGGACTCGTCGTAAGCTGCGTGAACCCACGCCCGATGTGGATGTGGAGAACGATTAGGAAGGACTGATCTAAGATTCAACAAGATACTCAGCGAACGTTCGAATTTTACAGACTCAGCGATATATTAGCACTCACAAAACATGTCCATCATCCTAATCCCGTCGCGTTCTTGCACAGTTTTTAGTTCTCTCCACACGCACACTACAAATACTGCTATGTTTACACCTAAGTTCTTTGATTAGAATGTAGTTTAAATTAAATTATTGAAATGTCAACTATTATGCTCTACTCCACGCCACCAACCACAAACCACGACCAACTATGTAATCCTTCAAAACCCTCCTGAAGGGCGGTGGCAATCTGGTGCAGACTATTAAGCGAAGTTACAGCCTCAGCGATCTGAGCGAGCCGGATATGCATCGCACGCAGGACGAGCTGGACGATGTGATGATGTCGTCGATGGCTTCATCTGCCGTAGTTATGCGCTCACCGTCCACAGGCGGCCGTCTGCTGCGGCCAAGGAATCAGACGCCCGTGGGTAGATCCGGCAGCGGTACCCGTCATTCCACGGGCATGTACTTCACGGAAATGGATGTGACCGCCAAAAATACAGGCGATTTTAAGTGAGTTAAAAGCCATATCTGCATAGGTAAAATGCTTAATATGTATTCGTTCTCTTCCCTGACAGCTACAACATTCGCAGCCAGGATGACATCAGTTCCGGCTACTCGAGTGCTGAGCCTGTCAGCGGTCTCAGTCGCACCTCCTCCATGACGAATGCTTCCAAGGGTCGAGTGAAGTCCAAGCGCAATGAGGTAGGCATCACATATACTCCTCCATCTGCAACTATGTATCTTAATCCGTTTAGAGATTGGTGTTGGTTTAGCAGTTGCTGGAGGAGGAGATGAGGGACGAGGTATTTATGGAAAACCAGCTGTACTTTCAAGGTGTGCATGGTACGGAGCATTCCGTTCCTGTTGTAAAAGAGCTAAAGATTGTGGAGAGTCAGGAATTTGAAGTGGAGGTAAAAGAGCAAAATTATGAGAAAGATGCAGAAGATGAGGAGGATGATTTTTATGAGGCGTTGCCTTTAATGGAAGAGGAGGGTGTCGTGGAAACGAAGCTAGAACCCACAAACGAAGCTTCGGTATTCGCTCCCATTGAAGAGGAGGAGTTTATTGATCTGCCCTTTGAAGAATCAAAGGAGGAAGCATCAAATGAGGTGGATTCCAACCAAACCAAAGATCTTTTGAAGGAAGAACTAAACAGAAATCTAAATGGCACTTCATGCAAGTCGGATATTCTGCCACCCATCGATCCCTTTGTGCTGGTTCTTAGTGCTTCTGCATCCGCACCAGATCCATTTCTCGTGGAACGACCTCGTCCAATGTCGCCACGCGAAATGCGGGCCACTCTGGAGGAGATCAAGCACAGTTTCCGTGCTCAACTTGAGCCCGAGCCACCCGCCTCGGCATCGCCTTCTCCATTGCTGCGACCCAAGGCAAATCATGGCAAGGGCCGTGCTCCGCCGCCGCCTCTGCCACCTAAAAGGCATTCACTGAGCCCACAACCGGACACCATCAGCCAAACATCGACGGGCAGCGTGGAGCGCAAGTCAGGTATCGGCCAACTGTTCAAGCATATCAAAGCTAATGTGCTGCGTAACAAAGCTAATCCCAGCCAGTCGCCAGCTCCGGAGGATGAGCAGCAGCTGGCCGCCAGAGAGACGCAGATATGATGAAGTAAGCCCAGCAGCCACACGATGCTCTCTCATCATATCCCAGTGTTATGTTTCGCTCTCACCGACGGGCGACATCAGCTCCGCCCGCGCCTTAACTTCCATGGCCCATGACCCAAATATGGCATTATCCCCTTTGTACAGTTGCGTTACTAACACCCAGATTTAAGAATTTGCAGCATGATTTTTGGACTGTTTTTTTAGCTGAAGGATCCTCCTTAATCGGGTACTAATAAGTTTTTTCTGCTCTTCCTGGACTCATTTCAGGACAAATTCATGTCTGCTAGCTACACTACCTTGCCGCGGACCAGCAGCAGCCGGAAAACGGATAGATCCCAGGGATCGGGCGGAACTGCCAGCACCGGACAGGCCAAAACACGCAATAAGTCGGAGAAGTAGAGTCTCAAACATCGATCTTTAGCCATCATTGCGATGTGGAAGTGATGGTGGATGTTAAGAGTAAAATCCATAGAACAGAACCTCATGTTTTAGTTTAAATTAAATTAACTTATTACGGATATATCGATACTGATAGCTATATATGCAGCATACATGCATTGTGTACTTTGTTTGTGATTCTATTAGAGCTCCAGGGTCTGGTACCACGTCCCTGGCCGATATTGGTACTCATTTCGTGACTAGTTTAGCGTTAAGCGAGTCCTCTTAGCCTAGCCTATCTGCCCGAAGGTTCTCCAAAACAGCTGTACTAACCAAAAATGAAGGCCCCCAAGAGACGAAACCTATCAATTGTGTAGCATAAATTCCTAATATCGTAATTGATCATTAAATAAAACAAGATCTATACCATTGAACTGAATTATATTGTTTATTATATCCATAATACTAATAATAGGTGGTACAGAATATAGATGTTTTTGTCGAGTCCTGCTGTAAGCCATACATATTTAAGCTTGCTCTGGTTCCGGAGCGCTTTGGGTGTCTCCAGCTGCACCTTGAGATCCCTTCGCTGATCCCCTTACTGATCCTTTTTGATCTTCCTCCTCATCCATCTCCGAAGCTTCATCCTCGTCGCTAAAGTACAGAACTTTGCGAATATATCGGGCTACCAACTCCTGCGGTCGCTTCTCCCATTTACTTAAAATATCGTGTGGGGTTTGTATCTGCAGAGGATTTTCGGTTTGATCTTAAAAGAACATCAGTATATTGTATTATATTCACCTGATCCCCTTTGAGGCGATTCAAAATGGCCACGCAGACGACTGCGCTCCGGATGCCGGCCCGACTGGTAAGGGCGGCAAACGCCAAACTCTCCATCTCAATGTTCTTTATGTTCTGGCCTTGGAGCTGCTCCAGGTAGGCCTTCTTCTGTTCCGGCGTGTACTCACAGAAGGCGCCATCCAATCGCGACTGGCCCTCATAGAAGTCATGGGCACACAGGGTCTTGCCAATTATGGCTTCGTACCTATCCTTACAGGGATCGTGGCAGAGCTTGATGTCAATTGCCAGATTCTCGTCCAGTTGGCTGTCATATTTCTCGCTGGAGCCCTGCACCAGAATCTCATGGGCGGGGTTCAGACGACCGTCCACCGCTTCCGAGGTGATGATCACTGTTCCGGGTTCGACGTCAATTCCACCGCAGGTTCCCATCCTTATAAACACAGGATCTTGGCATTTGGCGTGATACATCATCTTGATGAGCTCGTGCAGCAGGATGGAAATAGAGGGACAACCTATGCCGTGACTAGCACAAAGCACTGGACCCACCTTGAACAAGGAGAATCGATTTCCCGCCTCCGCCATGTCACGCAGCTGGGTGGCCGCGTTTATCTTAAGGCCTATTTCCTGCATCACATAATAAGCAAAATGCTCCATACGCCCTTTTGTCCCTCCCATGCAAACGAACTAATTTCGGAAATACAATATGTGATGTGTTAAAAACAACAAAATATGTTCACTTCTGTTATTTTTACGTTTTCCTTTATAAATATGCAATCTTAAGAAGGATTCTACCAGGAAATACTCTCTATATATAAAAATATTGTTCGAATTGCTACCCAATTCCTAATCAGAGGCAACTTTTTGACTGATTGGATCTGGATTATTTCGTAATATAATCTTAAGGCGGAAATTTATCTAGTCAACCCCAAAAACCGTACAGATTGCAAAATTAATACCCTAAGATATAGTTTAAAATAATTTCCAATATGATACTCAATTCTAACTTAGAATGTTTGTGTATCAAATACCTTTACAAAATAACTGAAATACAAAAAAACCAAGCATTTACCCGGACATCTCCGAAAACCTTGGGAAAATCAGTGGTCTCCGTATCCATACCCAAATGATATAGAATATCAAGCTTCAGGCACTTCAGACAGGGATTCAAGCCGTACATCGTGGTCTCCTTTGCCTCTTCGTCCTTCTTACAGCCATCCTTCATCTGTTTGACCAGCTTGGTGAGCGTCTTGCTCTGGGCATTCACAATGGCTGTGGGATTTGGGTTTATATAACAAGCTCCTTTGTATATCCTTTTCGATTCTTTGTCGTTACCCTTTAACTGGCCCACTTCGCTGGCCAAACGACAGGCACAATCATTACAATTACTTTTGGACATTTTTTATGTATGTACAATGTAACTAAAAATTTGGAGAACTTTCAAAATGGATTCTGGTTACAAATTTTAAAATACTCGGAATAAAGATGTCAACATTCTGAAAAGGAAGGTACATTTTGAGAATGTTTTTTATTTGGTGAAAATTCTACTCTAGGGTCTCATTATTTTGCCAAACATTCAGATCCATTTATGCATAACATCTGAAACTGCCCTCGTAGGCCCGAGTAAGCGCTGCGATTATTTTATACGCCATGATCGCGCCGAATTAAACTATAGCAAACGGCGAAAGAGACCAAACCGGCTTGCGTACCGCCGAAACCACATCGTCGGGATCCGTTTCTGCCTCTTCAGCATCTTGACCATTTCCACTTTCAGCTCCAGACACAACTCCAAATGCAGCAGCCGGCGGAGAAACCTTCGTCACACATGCGCGCAGCAGCTGATGCGCGAGCGCTGACCTTGACCCTCAATTGGAGAGTCGCGAGGCGCGCGAGAGAGAGCCGCCGACTTGTTGCCAAGTGCACTCGGCGGAGTTAAAGTTGCGCGCACCCACCCCTCCTCTCTTTCGCACTCTGCTGTATTTTGCCAGCGAGTTTTCACCATTAGTGGCGACTGTACTTCGCAGCTATTCACTTAGTTTGCGTGTGTATGTATGCGTAGTTGTACATAAACTGCACGCGGGCAGGAGCGCAAAGAAAGCAGGCAAATATGTTTATACATACACACCGCACCGGGAAGAGACAATACAAGCTGATTTCGCCAAGAGCAAGTGAGAGAGGGAGTGAGAGCCCCCATCAGCTGCCCGCGCCATGTGTTCGCAGCTGCAATTGTGCCGGTAAACTGGTTGGGAGAGGGAGTGAGATAAAGAGAGTGGTGCCCCGATCGCTCTCTTCTTTTTCTTTTCTTTGTACTTTTCGCCCGCCCGCCCGGTAAAGAAACAACACATGCCTGGGATTATATTTTTTTTTGTCTCAAATCAGCAGCTCCAGCATTTTAATTTACAATTAAAAAACAATCACAGTGATATTTGAATTTCCATTTTCTTCATCGTACGTAGGTTTTCGCATCTTTTGTGGTGTGTTCCGAGTTCTGAGTGCCGTTTCGTCTTCTTCTTTGTCTACCGCTTAGCTCATCCTCTCCAGCGTTGCGTTGCTTTCATAGTTGTTCTTGTTTCTGGGTGTTATTGTTGCTGTGTGTGTCTACCATTGTTGATGTTCTCCTCTTGTTCTTAGTCTGCTTCTCTGTTCTTGCTTTTTTGCGCTGCCCCCTTTCGGCTCCTCCTCAGCATAATTCGCTACATAGCTAGCTACCCCGCTCGAGATCTTGCCGGGCGATTTGATTACTTGATGGGTTACTTGGGATGGTGTGGTGGGTGGTGGGGTAAGTGGTTCCTTACACATCTTGCCAAGGCTCGCCTTGCCGGCAGCAGCTGGATGGAGTCAGAGTAGAGTACTAAAGTGTGGATTCTTCGCCTGTGCTTCTTTGATTTAGTTTTTGATCATTTTTATTTAGGATTTTTCTTCCGATTGTTTTTTTTTCTGTGGAACTCCCAATAGGATCATAATTTTGTTTTCGCTTCTATATAGTAATTTAAGGTATTTGTTTTTTATGTTTGTTTTATATAATCTTATATAGTTTCATTCCATTCGTTATAATTTTAATTAGTAAATTCAAACACTTTGCAGCATAATCATATATATATAATTATAATAAAGTGGTTTGCGTGGTGAATTCTCTTGTTGTTGCTGAGTTGGTGTTGTTGTGGCTTAGTCTCATCTTACAAATTGGGTCGTCGTTTCGTCTCCTCTCATTCTCCTTCTCCGTCTCATCTTGTTCCTCTTCGTCGGCGTCATCTGCTCTCTCGGCTGCACAGCTGCCGTTGGCTATCGTCGTTGTCTTCTTCTTGCTTTTCGCACCTTCGCGCGCTCTCCGATCCACGATATTCGCCTCCTTTCTTCCTCCCTTCCTCTCTCGGGCGCTGCAGTCTCTAGTTCCGCTCAGCTTTCTTCGGAAAGTTTCTCACACTTCTCGGGACGTTGTTGTTGGCACCGCGCTGCAGGCTCTGCTTTTGGAATCAGAGATGGGATGGTACTAGCTGGGATTGGGATTGGTAATGATTTTGTAGTTCATGGATTCATGTCTTGTAGATAGCTGAAGTGTATGGTCTTGGGTTGGATGGGTGTTGAATCGATCTTGACGTGGGTGCTGCTGCTGCTGTTGCTTCGGCTTCTGCTTAGCTGTTGTTGTTGCTGTTGGCTGGCTTATGTGAATGTTGTAGCAAATTGATTTTTCGTTTTTCATGTTTTTTTTTCATCTTTCTTTCTTCTTTTTCATCATCTTCGTCAACTTGTTCTTCTTCGTGTTGAAATTTTCGCATTCCTCCTTCGATGATTATATGTTTTTGGGGGTGGTCCTAGGCGTATTGGCCTAGTTCCGTCCACCCTTCTCGTCGCACTCGCGCCTCAAGTGTCCGCTTTTGCCGCAGCCGTAGCAAGTCTTGGAGGTCTCCGGGCAGTTCTTGGAGATGTGTCCGGTGCGGTTGCACTTATAGCACGACACGTTGGCCGGCCCGCGCTCATTGACAGTCTCGGGGCAGTTGCGCACCCAGTGGCCGGTCTTGTTGCAGCGATAGCAGGTCGGATTGTCCGCCTGGGTGCAGTCCTTCGAGATGTGCCCAATGCCGTTGCAGCGATAGCACCGCTCGGCCTCCTCGGGGCAGGCACGTGCAAAGTGCCCGAACTGGTTGCATTTGTAGCACTTCTCCCGGTTGCGGCGCATGCCGCCGCCATCGCCACCGCGCATACCGCCGCCGCCGCCGCCTCCACCGACGCCAGGTCCTCCACCGAGACTGCAGTCCCGGGCAAAGTGGCCCGGCCGGTTGCACTTGTAGCACGTGGCAGACATCGACATCTCCGCTTCTTCGCTTTTTCTCGGATCCTCACACAAGACTGAATTCGCTCCTCAACTTCTGCTGCTGCTTCCTCACTTCCTCACACTCACTCGAGCACTACACACTGCTTGCGCTGGATGCGAAAAAACCACACAGACGAACAGGATCTCCGGCAGATTTTCTTCCTCGCCGTATATTTTCGACGCCAAAAGTTAAAATGGCTGCCGAGAGTACAGAGTTGATGGGTATCGAGTACTAGTCAGAGTTGCTTCGGATGCGGATAATTGCAACACTGGTCCTCCACGCGGTGCACATTGGTTTGAGATGCGGCAATAAGGCAGTCAAAACGAAAACTGAAAAGCCAGGCTATGTCGCCTGCCCAATCACTTTCTCGGGGCCTACTTCGTTTTCTAGAATCCGAATTTCCATTTTCCACATGCATTTTTTGCACTTGGGTTTCCTAGAGATAAGCACCATAATATAAGGTGACATACATAACCCAATTCGGACCCGGCTATTTTTGGACCTTTTGCTGACGCATAACCAGTGTGCCCGCAGAGATGACATTTTTTGAGACAAATGGCGCCTATCGATTAAAGCGTTAGGGGTACTAACAGGAAATAGGAGTTAACAAGAAATTTAAAATATTGCCTAATTAAAACATTTCCTTTGCTACAGATTCTGAATTAATAATATACAAATAATTTGAAGTTCTTAAAACGTTATTACAAAATATCACCCACATAATCGATTACCGATAAGTCGTTAAGGGTATGCTGCACAAAATGCCGGTAGCAGAAGGGTTGTTTTTTACCAAGCATCGCACTGCAGCCTAATGTTAAGTTCCAAATATCCTAAGAATTAACTGATTTCCAAAAAATCTTGCTGGCATATGTAACAAACTTATAGATACATAATATCTGAAGTTTGACGCAAGTACTTCTTAAGTTCAATAATCATAATATTTAGGTACTTTTTATTATTAGATATTCTAAATAATGAGGAATACAAAAACAGGCTAGGAATTAGCCAATTACAGCTTATCGATTGCTACATAAGGGGTATTCATATAAATATATTAATAAATATATTTTTGGTATATTTAAAATGGTTTATTAAAATATAAAATTTTTTCGTTATTATTAGTAATTTTATGAGTTTCTTAAATAATGAATTCCATATATCTATCGCGGTTATCGAGTACTTCTTGCTCGTTAGAGGTGGACCTATCCGATGCTTGGATATTATTTCTGGTGCCGATACTATCGCCGAGGGGACACCTTTTGTAATGCCCCATCACTAGCGCCCTAAGAATAAGTTTGTTGTTTTTTGCACAAAAATATTTACGTTAGTTATGCGTGCGTGGCCAAAATGATAATTGTTTGGTTAGTGCTTGCCGCCACACTGAGCCGCTGCATTGGAGCCACCACCACGATCTCGATACCAATCACCACGCAGGACATCATAGCCGGCGACGTGTTTTTTGAAATCATCAGTCCGACGGACTTGGAATACACTTACCGGCTCCGACCGGCCAAGGATTTTGGCGCTGCCTTCTCGGAAAAGCTAGAGGGTGTGCCGCTGGTCCTCACGGATCCGCCGGGCGCCTGCCAGAAGATTCGGAACGCCCGCGATCTCAATGGCGGCGTTGCGCTCATCGATCGAGGGTGAGAACTGCCTATAGATCCCCCCTTAATAGGGCTTATCTTTTGGGATAGGAAGTCTAAGAGGTGGTACATATATATTCATTATCAGTAGGTTTTACTTTACCTATACCAACATGCAAAGTTATTTGTATTACCTGTGGAAATATATTGAATGTCGTCAAGTTTTAATACCTAATATTATCATATTACCAGACTGTCACATTCAAGTTACGTGAGGGTTTATACCTTCACGGTGAGCAGAAAATCTTTATAGAGATTAATGGAGTAATAGAGTATAGAAGGACTTCGTTTGAACATTAAAATTTAATTGTACCTCGACTTTACCTTCCAAAATAAGACACTCCCATATCTTCTTATCTGTGATCTTATCTCAATGTTTCTCTTCATTTTAGGGAGTGCTCCTTTCTCACCAAGACGCTCCATGCTGAGGCAGCGGGTGCATTGGGCGCGATCGTTACCGAGTATAATCCCAGCTCGCCGGAGTTTGAGCACTACATTGAGATGATACATGACAACACCTACCGGGATGCTAATATACCGGCCGGCTTTCTGCTTGGCAAGAACGGTGTCATAATCCGGTCGACTCTACAGCGACTGAAGCGGGTTCAAGCCTTAATTAATATACCCGTGAACCTCACCTTCACCCCGCCCTCCAAGATCAACCATCCGCCGTGGCTTGGCTGGTGACAAGGATGAGAGCCGCGCGTATAAAACCTATGTGGACGAGGCACATTCGATTTGAAAACCAAAGTGCATAATTGTATTTAGAACAAGCAATCGATACAGCAACTGAGACTAATCCTTAGAGTAACAATAAGTAGCTAATTTAGTAAACAAAAGCCATCAAATGTAAATAAATTGCTAAGCAGCCAGCCAGTCAGTCAGTCAGTTCGCAAGATTGTAAGCTAGACAAATACTATAGTAGTTTATTATTATATTGGCGTACAAGTACACGGTTACATTTTGCCCAGGGCGGTGAGATTAAGGCACATGCCCAGCGTGAGGATTACGATGACCACCACAAGGATTGCAAAGCATAAGTAATTCGGCTGGATGGGCATCCGGAAGAGTTTGGCGGACATGTCCAGTGAGGCGGCAAAAAGCAGCGTCGAGTTGAGATCCTCCGCCGAGGTATTATGGTAAACAAAGGGACGAACCCGTATCTGATGTCCATTCGCCTGGGCATTCTGGCACACTCGCGTCACCGAGGATGCCACGAAAAAGGGCAGCAATCCCAAAAATAGCCACAGCACCACATTGGCTATGTTCAGCAGGACAAGCTTCAATGCGCAAAAGTGGAAATCAAAGTCCTTGAAAAGGTACACCAGTCCCGCAAAGGCGTATGCCAGATTCATCACAATCAGGAAGCACACAGGGATCGATACGTGCTGATTTAGCCGCTCCAGTAGCTTGCGGAACTCCAGGACCTCCCTCATCCAGTCCAGCGAGTCAATGGAATGCATCAGCAGCTTATGTGATAGCGTCTCCAGATGCATCCTCAGCAAATAGCACTCGATGTAGTAGTTGCTCAGTATGATTATCTCAACCAGATCTTGAAGCAGAATGGTGATTAGTAGGCCCACTCGCAGTCCTGTTTCCCAGTCGGTTAAGACTTCGGCCAGCCAGGATACCTTCACGATCTGGGCAGGCTGCATCACCACCACACAGCAGGCGTAGCCGAAGAGCAAAATCAGCAGGGCCAGTGCCACTCCCAAGAAGAACCACAACATCCGGCAGAGTCTCTTCGGCTTGGCGGACATCAGGAATACCCGTTCGATGAGGTTCTGCAGCTGTTCATGGTCAATAACCTTGCATACTAAGACGGCTGATACGAATCCCATCAGATTAAAGGCACTGGGCACGATGTAGCCAAACAAGAGTTCCCCAATCGTGTTTGGTGTAACTCCTCCACCATCGGTGCCATTATTGATGGGTCTGATATCCCGGTAGCTGTTGAAACCGCGATCGCCTCTGTAAAGTTTAATAGATATATTGAAAGGGTTTATTTGGAATACGTTTATTATCTCCATAAACTCCCAAACCTTGCCTTAAAATAATATAAAGATATATTTTAAAAGTGTAACGAATACAGATAAGTTATGGCGGAATGCTTAAACTACGTGATAATAGTGCTGGTTTTTGTTCTCCCCATTACCTCGCCTACAATATTGATATTTGTGTTTTGACAGCTAGTAAATTCTCTCAAAAAATATATGTACATATTGATAAGTGATTTATGCCATCTGGTTGTTCGCTGTGCAGCGGCTTCGCACTCACCTGTAGCCGCAAATGTACCGCAAAACATAGCCTAGCAGGAGCACAAATAACACCATTAACGCCTGGACGTAGCTGCAGCAGGCCCGGACATTGCTCATATCCGTGGAGATGGGATTGAGGCCCACCAGCGTCAGGATGGCCACATAGGGACGCAGAAACTGTGTACGAACGAGAAATGTTAGTTCCCACGATTCTTTTGGTTGAGTAATCCAGGGGCGACGGGTGGCGGGCAGTGTCATGCCATTGACCAAACCAGCAGCTTCAGACCCACCTTCCGTTTGCAGTAGTCCAGGAGGGCGGAGGTGGGCTCATGCTCTCCCGGCTGCTGCAGTTCATCGTTGTTGGCATTCCCGTTGAGGCGATTGATGAAACAGAATGAGCTCTCCGCATTATTCCGATGCATGACAGACAAAGACAAACGTCAACAAAACGGCAGCGGGAGCGAGACGGGTGGGCGAAAGTAACGGTTGTAGTAACAGGTCTCATTCACAACAAAAGCACATAGCGTGGGTGGGAGGCACAGTGAGAGTGAGAGTCTGAGTTTGGGGAGAGTGCTTGGGGAGGCACACGCAAGCGAGAGCGAAAGAGAGGGAGAAATAGACCGATCGCGGCTGGCGGTCCAGCCACAACTGAGGCTCCAACTTACCAGTTCATCGTGGAGCCAGGATGAACCTATGGAGGTGGCTCGGCTCCTGCTTCGGCTGCCACTTCGGCTGCTCCACGGCTCCGCTTCGGCTGTTCGTTCGGTGCCGTTCATCAAGTGCAACTGTAGCGGTAACGGTAAATTGACTAAATTGAAACTGGAGCCCCAAAGTCAGAGAGTGATAGGGGGAGAGGGAGAGTGAGCGCGTAAACAATAACAATCAGCGTAGAGAAGCTTTCCTGCGTGAAGCTCTCTTTGAGCTTTGTGTTCTTGCCGCCCCATTTTCCCCGCGTCCTACAAACACCCCAACCCCCCTTATCAATCAATTTTATCTCGGGATCGCGTTTCTCGAGTCTGCTGGGCACCTGTTACAGTTTAGATAGGAATCAGGCCCTGTTATCGCTACTACTATCTGCCCGGCAGTAAAAATTTGCATTTACATATGTTTTGCCTCCATATCAGTCAGGTTTACATATGTACATATATGGATATGTAATAAATTATATGCATTATCGCGTGGCAGCGGGCTTTCCTTTGTCACGCTTTCGCTGATCGCACGCCCTCTCTCTCCCAATCACTCTCTCTTTGTTGGCTCAAGACCTAATGGCGCATTGATGCTGATTATGCTTTTTTGGAATCTCTTTCATTATTCGCATTACTCATGCTATCGCCGTCTTCCTCTAATGTCTGCGATAAGAAAGTCTTCAAGCTTTTCTTTGGACTATTATTAACCCTCTATATGTCTAAAGATCTTAAGAAAAAATAAAGCAAAAAAGTTAACTTTTTATTTTTTCTTAGTTAACAGAGATAATATGGTGGTTATTTATAACTTGACAAATATACTTATGTATGTAGAAATATCATGCAAGCTGCTCATATTAATTATCACTTGTTGGGCGAGTCATCTTTTAGTTTTTATTATTATTTATAAATAATTTTTTTGTTTGTTCTCTGTGCTGTCTTTCCACACGCAACACTTTGGGTGATAATATAAACTGCTTGCAATCATCAGACTTGTCTCTCTGCCACAAGTGTGTAATTAAGGCGTCTTAACCCTCTATCTACCTTTGTCTTATTGAAATAATACCAAATTTAAATTAATTATTAAAATTGTTGTATTTAATATAAATTACAATTAATTAAAACTTTTTATTTATTAGCACTATGATATTTAAATTCAAAATCAATAAGTAATTTTGTACATTTTCATAATTTAATAAACAATAATAATAAAACCCAATATCACGATATATGTAATACGACGAATTAAGTAATTCCCAGAGTACTTTTCACATCGGTTTAACTTTTTTGTGCCTTCCTCCCGCATCGGTAATAAAGTTTGGAAATTTACGCCAAAGTAATTAAATGAAATTGAACGCAAGTCGAAAGCGGTTTCAACTTTTTGCCGCCACTTAAAATGCTGTTCGATGATTTGGTAACGAGGCCAAGGGACAGAGATGCCGCATTCCACTTTCAGTTCAGTTTCAGGCCGAGATCCATGGACAAGTGGCACCGCAGCAGCAGGATAAGCCGCAGACAGAAGCCGCAGCCTGTCGGGATGTGAGATACCAGAGAGTGTAGTATCTGGTGTCGGGGCTTCCCCTTTGCACTCTCTCATGTAAATTAGCTGCGTTGTCAAATAATTCTGATTTGTTGTTGCTACGCAGACATACACAGTAGTGGCATGCTAATAAAAGCAGAATTCACCCAGCGAGTCCTGCTCTCATTTCTGCCATCCTGCAATCCCTTCATCAATATGTCGGTCTGACCAACAAGCTCGTCACTTGCCACTGTCTCCACCGACCAGAGCCCTGGACCCATCCTCTCGACTCTAACTAAGCGTGGGCAGCAGCGTTTTTGTTTAAAAATCAAATCAAATATTACGAGAAATTTTCAATGTGGTCGAATGCATAGGAAATTTTATGCCCGCCACAACCGCAAAAACGCAAATGTTGACTCCGTTGGATAGCAGTTTGAATACGAGCCCGAATCCGTCCAGATGAAGCCGGACAGATACGGATACCCACTCGCACAACGCACATCACTCAGATACGGATTCGGATGACTGGGTGGACTGAACTGGACACGGGAATTGTGTGACACGTCATGTCACACATTGCTTTAAGTCTGAATTAAAGCGAAACTAGGGAAATTAAGCGAAATGAGGTAAATCTAATAGAAGATGTTCAGTTTTAAAATAATTTAGATGTAAATTATAAAACCAGTACCTTCGGAGATTTAAAAACCTTTAATTGCGGCACCTAAAAGTATGATAAAATATGTTAATAATAAAATTATTGCTAATCCCCTTACAATACGAGATACTAAGATACTTTTTTGGGAACTACTTATACTTCAGTATTTAAGAGACCTCAATAGGAAAACAAATACCTGAATTCCATTTCTAAAAGCACAACAATAGAATTTAGATTTTATTTTAATTTTAAATCTTTAATTGTGGCAGACAAAAGTATGGTTTAACACCTTTATAATAAATTCATGCTTATCGTGCTTAAAAACGATTTATTTATTTCACTTTACTGATTTAAATCTTTGATTGATGTGTTTGAATATTATTAATAATCATTTTAAAGCTATAAATGTGCTTTGTGGGAACTTTAACCCGCATTTGTTAAGATATTTAAATGTATACCAACATTCCTATATTCATGTATATATTTTACTTTTAAATGAAACAATTGTCTTGTCTACTTACCAACATTTTAATGTCGCCACAAAACCACATCGAGATACAACTAGATTAATATCAATATCGGACTCTACACATTCGTTACTTAATTGCCGATTTAAAGACTGTGTCTGTGTTTTATGCCCGTTTGCCCCCTTTGCCAGCGTGTCAACAAGAGATCAGAGATTGTGGGACGTGTCAAGTGTCCGAAATTCAATTAGACTTCATTAGCATTAGCAGCCGGTGGCAGTTAGTTTGCAACCCACAGACCCCTCTGCCCACCGGGCCCCGCTTGTGGTTTTCTCTCACTCTCGCTGTGTTTGTGCGTGAACACAGATTCAAGCGTTGGCAGATTAGCATAAATGAGATCATTAAAATGCGCTTACGTTTTGTGTGGGTGGTGGTGGGGTCTTGGCCTGGCTTAGGGGTCAGCGGGGGCTACGAGGTGCACGGGTCACGGCCTGTTCCTTTCGCACGTTTCACGGAGACAGGCACCGACTGCAAATTGCCTTGGTCCTGCGAAAGGTGTCACTGCTGCCGGTTGCCGTCCCGGCTAGACGACGGACCTAAGTGAAATTTGCATAATTATTGCAGCATCTTTCGGATGCTACTATGTCCGCCCAGCTGTACCCCCAAATAGTTTTCCCCCTGCCCAACAGCTCTGCCAAATTTGCTCATTACGTTTAGTGTGATGAGGCAGTTGGGATAAAAAACAGAAGGATCCTTTAGCGACTTTACTTTAAATTTCATTTTCACTTTGCTACAGGTTTGAAGTGGAAAATAAGAGCTAATTTTATTTGTGTCTGATTTTGTAGCATCTGTAAACTGAGAATTATTTAAAAAATATTAATTTAGAGGACTCCTTTTTGATTGAAGATTTTTGTAGAATTTGTATAGATTTCAAATCAATTAAAAAAGTTTCTAAAAACAATTTACCTAACGAATCAAATTCATTCCAAATATCCTTATTCAGGATCAACATTTTTTAGACCATTATTTGTAGACGATTTTATATTATTCCGGTTTAACCCTCATAATATTTGAGTTTATTTTGCTTTAACTTGCTTGAATAAATACGAAAACTATAGAATATCTTTTTAGCAGGCAATTATTGGAATAATAACATTAAAATCCACATTCGAATTACATTGAAGAATCCTTCATTTTAAAAACCACATTAAAGTAACATTTCATCGCAACAAATAAACGGATTGTAATTAAATTAATTGCCGCCCTTCTCCGTACCGTATTCAGAATTTCGCTTAATTCGGACAATCCGTACTTTGCTGGCCAGTGCTTCATTTGGGGCTCATTTTAAATTCAGTCAGGTTAATTGGACTGTCATATACCTGTTGCTCTTGTGAACTTGGCCAGGGACTCCGACCCCGACTCCGGCAGAAGTTCATGCACATGCATTTAAAATGCTTTTGGGTTTGGGAACACCAGAACCCGCCGAACTGTTCCCATCCAAACAAGCTAATTTTTGATGATCCACCGAGGGGGTCGGAATGGGTATGAGTACGGGAATGGGTTTGGGAGTGCTGTGGTGCATTGGGGAATGCTGCACTAAAAGCCTGTCTCTGGCTGCAAATTGAATCAGTCGTCCAGTGTCCGTGGGCCCTGACTCTACACTGGCCATCCATTCGTGTGTCCGCCCCGGGGCGAGTTTTAGTGTCCAGCGGGCGGCATGCGCGCTCTCATGAAATGTGACCGCAATTGCGGTTCGTTAGCTGCATTTCAGCTAGTCCGCATCCATGTCAGGGATGATGGGATGCAGCAGGAGCAGAGGCAGTAGTCGAAGCAGCAGCTAAGGCAGGAGCAGGAGCAGAATCAGCAGCAGGAGCGGGAGAAACACGAGTTTCACCTGCACGTGCTGCCGCCGAAAAAGCGAACCCCAAACAGGCGGCGATGAGTTGGCAAGGTGGTTTTCAAGGGGGTAAACGGATGATTTCGAAAGGGTTGGCGTGGCGTTGGCCAGCATGGCCAAAGCGCCGGGCTTAAGTGGTCCAAGCGACCAAAAGCACTTTGACCATGCGGTGGGCAAGCCCCAGGCCCTGTGGCTTGGCACCAGCTCGCACGGTTTCGAAGGTCTCTACACAGGAAATAAAAGAGTGAGTATTGACATATATTTTAAGTTCTTAAGCGTCTTTACATTATCAAAGAAAATAATTGATTTGGTTTGCAATCATTAAAAATGGTCCAAAAAAGTGTGCTACACTTTGCGTTAAAACACGATTTAAGATAACTTTTCAATTGGTTTTAAATCTATACATTTCTCACTTTACTTATATTTTAGAATTACAAAAAAAACCCATTTCACCAAACATGTTTTAATATGTCCCAAAAGGATTCTAAAACGAATTTTCTTTGTGCCTCCAAAGCTCCAGCTTCAAGGCTTGTTTGGGAATCGGGCATGCAGCCCAGGTTAAACGCCTTGCCGATGGGGATTATTTATGTTGAAAATATCAAACACTCGAGGATTGTCCGGGCACTTAACGGCAATTAGCTTCAGGGGCCACACACACCTGTGGATTCAATCCGTCGCCGAACTTTTGTCAACCGTTTGGGGTTGGTTCTCCAGCCCATCTTCAACCCCACCTGCATCCGCAATCACAGCTCGACGGGATTTGCGCATCATCAAATGACCAACTTGAGGTAATTACCAACAAGGAGCACACAGGCACGCACGCACACAGCACCCCAGTCATCCTCCTTTCATCCGCAGAGGGGAGATCCCAACGAACACAATCTGTCCGGGCACGCACAGAAAAAACTTCTGGCCCCCGTTTGGTGTCTCCTTTCAGCGCCGGCCAACGTGACGGGCATGCGGAATAAGCCGGAGACGAAGAACCCAACCCGTCGTCTGAAGGGAAGCTCAACAATTTAAACGGATCCCGTGCTGGATTCCAAGGATATGTCGCATTAGCAATGCCCTGACCTACTGATGAGTGCCAAATGAGTTGTTAGGAGAGTGGCCAGGCGGCAGGAGTCGTCCGCCCTTGTTCCTTTCCACTTTTTGGGTCCTTTGGGGTGTGGTTGTGGGAGTTCAGTGTGGGTGTTGAGTGAGGGTGTGGTGGGCCTGTGACTTTTGTTGCCAAACTAAATATTGTTAGGCAAAGTAAACGATGTTGTGGACTTTGGGCCCGTGGAGTGGGACAGGGGCGTAGTAAGTGGGGAATAGGTGTAGCAATAGAAACTGTAGGATAGTTCAATCTAAAGAAGTGTAGCTTAAAAATATAAATATGCAAAAGCATATTAAGCCCTAAAAGTTTTTAATTCTACTTAAGACAATAAATAATTCAGGGTTAAGGCGTTCATTTAATATTTCTAATTGAATCCATAATGGCTCAAAGGACACCAACAGCTTCCTCTCTGTGCTCCGTTTTTACAGCTCCCGGGAACTTCTTATTATTTTTAGTATTTTCCCTCTTTTTTTTTAAGAATTTCCCTCCCCCTCTTTGATGGAGGTCTCTGCTTTCGTCGTGCTTTTGCCAAGGATCTGGCCGAGTGCCTCACGTCTATTACCGTTAACCGAAACCCAATGCCATTGCGGCCATTCAAGTCGACATCCTAGCAGAGGCAGGCTGCTCCTTCGGGGAGCCCCTTGTTGCTCCTGTTCGAGGATTTCCTTCCTCATTTTCCTGCCACTTTTTGTGTGCGTTTCTTTTTTTTTCAGTTCCTTTTTCCCACCATTATGAAACTGAAGCCAGGTTATACAGAGAGCAGGAGCAGCAGGATATGATGCAGTCAGCAGAGGACGCACCTTGCACCCACACATACAGGACACATCCATCCATCGCCGGAGGGATATCCTGGCTCCTAGCTCATTGTTGACGCAACTTGCTCATTAATTTTTTACGCTAAATGTGCGCTCATAATGATTTTTAAATTGAGTCTCCGATTTCAAAGATTTTCCCGTTTTCCCGCTCTCTCGGATTTCCACATTCAAGACTTTGGACAGCAAACAGCAATGACGTCACAGACGGCTCATTAGTGACCAATGTCAAACGAAAATAAGAACAAAAACAAAGTCATTCAATTAGGCCTGCATTCGTTCATTCATTCATTCATTTATTTATTCGCCGGAATCATTGATACACACGGTCTTCGGTCACTTATTTATTCATATTTGCAAGAGGAGCTGCAATAAGGGAAAAGGGAGAGACTGTGTGCGGACACACACTGAGTTTACTGAATGCAGTGATTAAAATGCAATAACAACAGCATCTCGAATGCGATACCAATGCGCATTCTCGCATTGGCATCCGCCATTCGCCTCTTCACACACAAGCTCCTTTGCAGCTCATCGCATCACGCATACGCCACGTTGAGCACTTGGTAGGTCGAAAAGTGGCGAACGTTTTGTCCTGGCTGACAAATTTAATTACTGGCTGCCTGCCTGCCTGGGCGCTGCTCTGTTGGCCCTGTATGGCAGCTCCTGCTCCTGCCCTTGTGCTCTCTGCTGTTTGTCTCGTCACTGATATGGCCCAGACATCAGACACATGGCCGGAGGCGGAGGCGGAGTAGGGAGAGGAACTCACCCGTCCGGGTTCCGGATCGTCCTTTCGAACGGACGAAGTCACTTCATTTGATGCGTCAATCAGCACAATCAAAAACTGCAGCCATGAAAATCAATTAAAAACCCGTTGACACACTGGCCCCGGACCCAGGATGGCACACTGAGGGAAAATATGTGGCCAGGATGAGTTAATAAGTTTGATTATATATTGTGAAATCAAAATACATTTTTATTTTCTAAATAAACACATTAAAACCAGTTTTAATATAAATTCTTAACCTTTAAGTACAAGAAAATGATATTAAGTTGCAGTTCTGGAGATATTTTTTTTATTTTAAGATCTAAAATATGTTTCAACGTCATTAATTTCTATTTTTAAATTAATAATTCCCCTAATTAATCACCCTTGAAATAATATATTTTAAAACTAATTTAATAAAAAATATCATTTTAAATGAACATTTCAAATAAATATTTTAATCATAGCCATAATCATGGACTATTAATATCAAATCAAACAGACCTTTACTCCAATATTTCCCCCTGTGCAGACTATTGGGCCTGAAACTTTTGTGCCTGGTCCTGCGTCCTGGGTCCTGTATTTTGTGCCTGTTTTCCAGGACCTGGTCTTGGGCTGTGTACATCCGTTGGCTGTCAACAACGTTGAACGTTTTGCAATTGACGCCGCCAGGATTAACATTTATATTTCAGCTGGCTAAAGGGGATCGACGAGGGGGTCCGGACTACGACCAGGACCTGGTTGGTGTGAAGGACTGAAGGATGTTATTTTCCCCGGCAAGCGATGTTATTTTTGCCTGTTTCATGCTCGTTACAATTCATTTGATATGCAAATGCTCTTTTGTAGCGGATATAAGTAACACATTCGCGCACTCCTGCAAAACAAATCAAAGGCCGGCGACAGGACGCTGATGACTCTCAGGATTTGTCCACACCACTTCCTCCTCTGATCGTTATCTCGGCATCGGTGTATCGCTTTCACCGGGTGATGTCAGCAGGGTTCTTGCATAGTTAATTGCTGCCACGCTGAGTTGCAAAAATCTGGAGGGTATGATGTGGGGGGAGTACGTCCTGGACTCCGTCCACTTAATAAATGAAATGTCATTGAGGCATGTGGCAATCAGCGCCGCACAAAACTCAAATGAAAACACAATTCAACACGCAGCAAATGACGTCGTCGTTGGAGTAGGAGGTCGCCTCCCACCACAGTGGGATCCTTGCTAGCTGACTGAAGGACTGGTTGACTGACTGGCTAACTGACAGCGTCCTGGCCAGCCTCGCTTTATCTGCCCCTTCAGGGTTTTCATCCAGCAGGCAGTGAATAGGGTCCCCAGAAAGAGCCTGAAAGTCACACCCACTTGGCCACTTGTCATACACACCACACGCTCAACCCACACAGAAGTAAGTAAAGTGAAATGAAGGTTTAAGAATGGTTGAGTATCCTTGAAAATTTGTAAAGGTAACACTAGAATTTATCACTCATTTTAGCAAAAAATTAGTTTTAATTAAGTGCTTAGCTTAGTTTATGTGCTATTTAAAATCTTCTCTCAGTTGAGATTTTAGGTTGCTTTTATTCATTTGTTTTTTAAATAGTTGTGCTTTTAGCTGTACCTACTTTTAAGATTCCCTCGTATTCGTAACGTACCATCAACCCCTCTTATACCCTGTGAAGTTCACACCGAGATTTAAGAGAGAGCCTCAAAAAAATGGCGAGCGATGCGTGTGCAACTCGGCTGCAACTGCTGCTGTTCCTGCTGCTGCTTTTGCTGCGGATTCCTCTACAGTTGCCGCCTGGCTATATCTGCCAACGCTATGGCTGCTACTGCTGCGTCAGCTGCAACTGATGACATTGTCAGACATCAAGGCGGCTCTCCAGCTATGAAGGGACCAGCGCGCCTGACAGTTACTCAGCGTCAGACATCGAGATCCTGCTGCAGATCCACAGAGATAAAAATCCAGCTATATAAACTATGGTAAATATATGTACCCTTTAAAAACCAGATAAGTTGCCATTCATATAGATTTTTTTACATATAAAATATTTATTAGATAATCCAGAGAGAATTATACTTCTTTTGAACCACATTCCAAGCGGTGGTAAGTAAATATTATTTCCTTATTCGACATAAACCTTAGAAATACATTGCAATCTTTATATAATTTTATTTCCAGTGTAGTTAAGGGGTGTGGGATGTTGGCGGGTGCGTTGGCCAAATTAAAACTTGGGCCACACACTTGACACGTGCTTAGTTGGTGCTGCACTCGCTGGGAGTCCCCCTACCCAAAGCCTTTCCTCAGCCATTTTTTTTGTTGCCTTTGCCATGTTTGCGGCTTCTGCGGACTGAGTTTGTTCTGGCCATCTGGCTTTTCCTCTGGTTTTGTGACGTTTGCCCTACCCAGTCTCCGGTTTTAGCTAGTTTAATTTATGGGATCGCCTCCTCGGCGGCATCAACTTGCGTGTGCGGATGCATAAACTTGTTGCATACATTCAGGTGAGGAATGCACTTTTGCAAATTTATGCGGCAGCCGAAAACTTATTTAAAATGTTAAGTGCCTGCCGCCAGCAGTAAATCATTTTTGGTTGAAAATTCACCTCTTTAATTGGGCAATAAAACCCATAATAATCATATAAAACCCATTAAACTGAATCAGTATTTCGATTAATTATTTTATAAATTTATGCTTGGCCGGCCTAAGTGTCTAAGTCAAAGATTAATAAATAATAATAAATAATGTACATAAACAAATATTTATGAAGAGGTTTCAGTGTTCCTACAGCATGTTTAATATTGGTTTTACCTGGAAAATATGTGGCCTTCAGTGTCTTTGACTTTAATTTTATGCTTTTCTATGTTGTTTTTGGGGGGAAAGATTAAGTGGAAAATTGCAACTGTTGCACAAATTGTTGCTGCAGCTGCAACTAAATATTGTTATTATTTTACTAGGATTCTTTTTTGTACATAAGGACATATGTTTGCGGGCCAAAAATTGAATCAAATAGTAATTTATTGCCTGTGAAATTTCTGCCAACTGTGCAAATATTTTTGTGGCACTTTTTTCTCAAACATATTCGGTGGTCCTACACACATGGCATCGCATAATTTTAGGCATAATTCTTTTAAACAAACTGGCGGCAATTTTAAGCGCAGTTTCTGGTCGGTTGACTGTATTTTTGGCTCTGATGCTGCTGCAGTATAAACAAGCCACACAACCCACTTGGCCGGCTGCACTCCCTTTGCCAGCCTAACATGTTGGTGGGTAAATGTGTTTTTTTTTGTTCCCCCTTTCGAGGGGAGCAGCGGGTTGTCAACAAAAATATCACTTGTTTGCATGAAAAATCTCTGCCGGAGGGGGTGTTTTTCGTGATAAAATGAAACAAAGCCTGGCGACGAAAACAAAAAAATACAGAAAAAAGGAAGCCCGCGTAAACCAGCAAACGGCAGCGGAATTGAGCAATTTTTATGAATAGCAATAGTCACCGGAAAATAGTAGAGCCCCCTACCACCCAGCAAACCGAAACTTGTATGGAAAAAGAGTCCTAGTTCATCTGTCTTGCTTGAAGTGGATGGGGTCCTGGGTGCTTGACAGTTTGACGCCCCGTAATTCATGCCATGATGAACGTCGACTATAAAAACCTTTTTTTCTCGGTCCGCTGCTCGCATGACATCTCACTTGACTTATGGAACAGCTGTTAGGGATTAGCATTTAACATGGGTTCCGCCGCCGGCCATTTAAACCCTTCATCAGGCCCGGAATGAGCTTAAATTGGTAACATTAACACACAACATACAGCAACAACGAAAATGAACACATTTGTCGCTAATTCGATTTGTCTGTCGGCGACGGCGGCGGATGGCGATCGGAAAAAGTTTCCCCCGTCGTCGTCGGTGGGTCATAATTTATTACCTCCAGTTGGACCAACTTAATTATATACGTTTAATGCAATTTGCCGGCAATGAAAAATCGAAGCAGAAGAGTGGCAACGAATTAAAAAATAAAAGTTAAAAACACCAAAAAGTAAAGGCTGTCGCTTTGCAAAATTTGTCGGCCATTCATGAAAGTTAATAATTGAGTTGTCTGCATTATAACCGGTTTTAATGTCTGTAACCATAAAAGGGTACTAAGGGAGGATGAAAAAAATGTATAAATAAATGTTTTATTTAAAATGGAAAGGTTCATTTGTAGTTGTTTATGTGAGTTCTCTTTATATTTATATATTTTTTATGTTTTGTATACACATTGAAAACAAATTTAATCTGTGCCATTTTGTTTGTTAGCTGTGTATATGTACAGCTGTCTGATCTGCTAGACAGTTTATTGACATTTTTATACCCTTGCAGAATATTATAATTTTGGTCAGAAGTTTCTGACCCTATCATCAGTATCAACAGCCGAGTCGATCTGGCCATGCCCGTTGTTCCATCAGCCTGTTTCTAAGCAAACTAGTCCCTTAGTTTTGAAGCTATCTGAATAAAACTTTGCAAATAGATTTCTAGGAGTATATGCTCTCACTATAGGTCGGAACGGACAACTATATCACATTGCTGCCATAGGAACGATCGGAATATTTTGGGGAAAAAAATGATTAGTTAACTTACATATTTTAACTTATTTCAATAAAATCTAACCACTATATCATATAGTTGCCATAGAAACGATCGTTAAATGCAGAAATGCAGAAGGAAAATGCCAAATAATGAATGTAACACTTTAAATGTAATATGAATAAGAAAATATTAAAAAAGCGAATTGTTATGATATGTATAAATGATGTTAGTTTTTCTTTTCATTTAAACAAATTGGATTAAATTATAATGATGCAGTTGTTAGTGGCAAGGGTATACAAACTTTCTTGTTTTCTAATGGATATACAAAAATGATTAGTTTTGAGGTATTCAAGTGATATGAAAGCTAAAGCTTCCTTGACGACAACATTATTATCTGTTGTACGTGGCTAAAGGTTAGAGGTTAAAATTAATTTTTCTTAGAATCAGAAATGCCAAATTTGAAGATGCTGATTAGCGGCTTTTGCACAGTTTTCTTTCGTCCAATCGCACACTCTGTGATTCAGTTTATTCGAGCTGACTGAACAATGCAGACATTATTATTGGTGAGCGTGATCTTTGGGCTCCTGATTCAAAGGAGCTTAGCCCGACTATTGGAGGACCGATGCGGACTGGCAGTAGCTGGGAAAATTACGAATGGCAGAAACGCTGAATCGGAGGCTGCTGCTTGGATGGCAGCAATACGCAATGAAACAGACTTTCTATGTGGTGGAACTCTGATTCACAAACGTAAATATATTCACAAATACATATAAATAACACGTCAACGCCAAATTAATTGAATTTATTTCTTATCAGGTTTTGTGTTGACAGCCGCTCATTGCATTATAGGTCAAGGCAGATTGTAAGCATACTCAAAGCACACTATATAAGGACATTATATAATACGGATAATAATATTGTCCACAGATTCGTAAGGTTGGGAGCATATAACTTATCCCTCCATGCCGTAGAGTACGGTGTCAGCCACGCGGAGGTTCACAGGAGATACTCCAGCGGAGGGTTTCAGCACGATATTGGCCTGCTTAAACTACCATTCGATGTTGTGTTTACAGGTAAGTGTTATCAAGATGATCGCCTCTAATGGACCTTAGAACTGATTTCCTGTCCGCAGAACAAATCCACCCAATCTGCATTAATTTACCTCCCACGATGCAGATGGGAGCGGAAGATGCTTCCACATTCGATGCATATGGCTGGGGAAAAACGCTGACAGCCAACATAAGTGAAATTATTCAGAAAGTCACACTCCATCACTACGATCGTAGCAGGTGCGACAAAATATTTTATACGCCACTTACTTCAAATCAGATCTGTGCTGGGTCTTCGAAAAGCGACACCTGCTTAGGCGATTCTGGCGGTCCACTGATCAAAGAACTTAATTATAACGGCATCCGACGTCTAACACAGCTAGGAATAATTAGCTATGGTTTAGGAACATGCGATGGAATAGCCATTTATACCGATGTCGTACGCTATTCTCTCTGGATTGAGGAAAAGATTAAAGCTCTATTTCCCCAGGATACTACACCAAGCGAAACACACAGACCTATGTATTTTGAGCTATTGAATTATCCTTACTTTATGGAAGTAACAAATTAAATTGATTGAGTAAAATACACAATACAAGAACTTTACCCATTCAATGCCTATGGCTGGGAGCATGATAAAAACGTGCTTCAGAAATTCAGTGTCTGCGGGAATATATCTAGTTACGCTATAATTTCAAGTCATATCTGTGCTGGATCTGGACGCACCAATTATTACGATGAAGGCGGTCCTCTGACAAAAAATGTCCTTGTAAATGGACTTCAACGCCACACGCAGTTCGGGATCATAAACCGTGATTTAATATTTAAGAGGCAAGAAGGAATTTTCACCGATGTCTTAAGTTATGTTGACTGGATTGTGCGAAACGTTCGGGGTTTCACGGACGCCTAAGTGAGATTGTTTTATTGTGAACCATGGAAAAATAAATACTTAATATATAAAAGGATGTATGTATAAATAGGGAGTAAATTGGCAAGCCGCGAAGGTTACATAAACTTCGACTTTCCAAAAAGAGCTTACTTTCTAGTTTACTACTATCATGTGGCTTATTGCTTCTAATGTCCAACTTTCTGAGTGCAGCGAACTTAGCACTAAAACCACTTCCTAGGCCATTCACTATCCCAATCCCATCAAGCATACGCACTGTGACTCCGGAACTCCAAAGTCCCCGGCGGAGCCGAGGAGGCGCAGCTAGCGGGAAGCACACCGGGGATTGCGTGGCGCCGGAATGCGGCTCTAGTCGCTGCACCGCCAGGCACACGGAATCGATCATCGGCCATATAGAAAACGGACTACTACATCACAACGCTGCCATGGGAACGTTCAAGAAGTTTATTTAACAAAATGTTAATTTCTAATCTTTCTAATCTTTAATCTTTCAGAGATACAGCCATTTTATATTATTTAATGCAGCACAAAATAATCTCGATTTACGAGCTCGAATGGAATGCATAACAATACATTCATTGTGGCGACAACCGCTCTCTCGAATGGGATATTGGATAATGGAGAGGGACAGGGAAAACGATGGCATAAGACAAGGATCGGGGAAGGGCACACTTGTCCAGGTCTCCAGACCAACGGACAACAAATACGAATATTGCTAACATTTTTGGTTGGTCAAATAGGAACTGGAGTGCGCACAGATATTTTGATAAAAGGTGTGCAATAGAAAGGGTTTGGTTGGAAAGGTTGGAAAGAATAACCGAATCGTTTGCTCCGACTTCTATGTATCCCCATCTGTGTATCTATCCATCTGCAAAGGAATAATCTTGAAATAAACGAAAGAAAATTATATCTTCACATTCTTTAGGATATCCCATTTTTAATGATTCTTGAATTTTTTAAAGATCGTACAGCTGTCATGGAAACGATCAGAACAATTATAAACAATCATTGTAACTTTGCCGTTTTGTAGCATATTTCAACCTCCCCTAAGATATGGCCATTTATTATCATACAAAGTTTAATTTCTTGTTTTTTTTTTATCAAAATATAGCTGACGAATAATACCCATTACTTTCTTTCCTGGTCTATTTTTATAAATTCATTAAATCTACTCAAAGTCAAAGGTTAAACTACTTTTTAAAAATAATTATTTTTGAAAGCTAACGAGTTTTTTCCATAAACTTTAAATACTAATTACTCCAGAGAGAATGCGAAATATTTTGATACTCTGGGTATTTTTGAAGTCTTCTCGGATGCCATCTAGAGACAAAAATATGAAAGTGAATATGAAAGTGATATGAAAGCTAAAGCTTTCTTGACGACAACATTATTATCTGTTGTACGCAGCTAAGGGTTAGAGGTCAAGATTAATATTTCTTAGAATCAGAAATGCCAAATTTCCAGATGCTGATTAGCGGCTCTTGCTCAGTTTTCTTTCGTCCAATCGCACACTCTGTGATTCAGTTTATTCGAGCTGACTGAACAATGCAGACGGTATTCTTGGTGAGTGTTATCTTTGGGCTCCTGATTCAAAGGAGCTTAGCCCGACTATTGGAGGACCGATGCGGACTGGCAGTAGCTGGGAAAATTACGAATGGCAGAAACGCTGAATCGGAGGCTGCTGCTTGGATGGCAGCAATACGCAATGAAACAGACTTTCTATGTGGTGGAACTCTGATTCACAAACGTAAATATATTCACAAATACATATAAATAACACGTCAACGCCAAATTAATTGAATTTATTTCTTATCAGGTTTTGTGTTGACAGCCGCTCATTGCATTGAAGGTCAAGGCAGATTGTAAGCATACTCAAAGCACACTATATAATGACATTATATAATACGCATAATAATATTGTCCACAGATTCGTAAGGTTGGGAACATATAACTTATCCCTCCATGCCGTAGAGTACGGTGTCAGCCACGCGGAGGTTCACAGGGAATACTACAACGAAACGTTCCAGCACGATATTGGCCTGCTTAAACTACCACTCGATGTTGTGTTTACTGGTAAGTGTTATCAAGATGATCGCCCCTAATGGACCTTAGAACTGATTTCCTGTCCGCAGAACAAATATACCCGATCTGCATTAATTTACCTCCCACGACGCAGACGGGAGCGGAAGGTGCTTCCACATTCGATGCATATGGCTGGGGAAAAACGCTGACAGCCAACATAAGTGAAATTCTTCAGAGAGTCACACTCCATCGCTACGATCGTAGCAGGTGCAACAATATCTTTTATAGGCCACTAACTTCAAATCAGATCTGTGCTGGGTCTTCGAACAGCGACACCTGCTTAGGCGATTCTGGCGGTCCACTGATCAAAGAACTTAATTATAACGGCATCAGACGTCTAACACAGCTAGGAATAATTAGCTATGGTTTAAAAACATGCGATGGAATAGCCATTTATACCGATGTCGCACGCTATTCTGACTGGATTGAGGAAAGGATTAAAGCTCTAATTCCCCAGGATTCTTCTCTTGGTAAGCATTTTGACAATGTTTCACAGCCTCCATTCTACACACTGTCATCTTTTTAGAGCTCCAAGCTCCAAGCAAAACAGTGGCTTTCGGTGTTGTAAAGTTTGATGGAGCCGAACTTTTAGTAGAACCTTGCGGAACAGCAGTGAGTGCGAGAATTATGGATGGTTCCAACGCCGAACCGGAGGCTGGAGCTTGGATGGCTGCTGTATATAGTGGAACATACCTGATATGCGGCGGCACTGTGATTCACAGACGTATGTACCATATATATGGAGTAATTCAGAAACCCTTACTTAATAGAGTTAACAAATTAAATGGATGGTTTTTGTCTCTCAGGCTTTGTATTAACCTCCGCTGGTTGCGCTGATTTTTATAACGACCTGTAAGTACTTGACACGCCTTCGATTTATTTTGAATATAATAATATGCTAATTTTTGCAGATTTGTCAAATTGGGTGCAAACGACTTACGTCATCCTACCTTGGAATTCAATGTTACCAAAAAGATCATGCACGATAAATTCGACCAGCAAAAACGCACTAATGATATTGCCTTGTTACAACTATCAGGAGATATTCCGTTTAGTAGTAAGTGTCATCGAGTTTTTTCGCTTCTGATGCAGCTTATTTTGTTTTCTTGTCCTCAGGGAGTATCTATCCTATTTGTATTATCCTGAATCCGGAAGTTAAGAGCAAAGTAGAAAACGCTTACACATTCGATGCCTATGGCTGGGGAAGAAAAAGCAAAAACGGGGATTTAAGTCACCTGCTTCAGAAAGTCACCCTCGATCGCTACAATAGCAGTGTGTGCTTGGATACATTTGGGATACTTTCAGGTGACATCTGTGCTGGAGCTTCAGTAGGAGGCCCCTGTCACGGCGATGCAGGTGGTCCTCTGACAGAAAGTTTTTTTGTAAATGGACTTCAACGCCAAACGCAGTTAGGCGTCATAAGCCGAGGTACACCTACATGCAATGGAATGGGAATTTATACCGATGTCACAAGTTATGTTGACTGGATAGTGCGAAACGTTAGGGGTTACGCCTAAATGATAAATCTGCCATTGAAATAATAAAATAAATATCTATAAAATATCTATAAATATATATACACCTTGAAAAAAAAAATATTTCTGGATTCGACGTTTAATTTCTCAGAAATTAGTAAACATACCTGTTACGAGGCTGGCGAGGGATTCGCAGCCACGAGCTAGACGGAAAGCTATATATTTTATTAACCCCAAATTTGATTGAATGAATTATATTTATGCAATATTAATTTATAAAATATTATGAAAATGTTCTATAAATTAGATCAAGAAAAGCTACAGGAATTGAGAGAGAATGTAAATTAGGTTTTAAGGTAAGCAAAAACGCATTGACAACTAAAAAATTGTATACTTTTAATAAGTATTCCATCTTTCT
The DNA here is from genome assembly GCA_008042635.1 of Drosophila nikananu. Classification (NCBI taxonomy): domain Eukaryota; kingdom Metazoa; phylum Arthropoda; class Insecta; order Diptera; family Drosophilidae; genus Drosophila; species Drosophila nikananu. Next base: position 24,590 of record VNJV01013462.1, on the reverse strand, counting down.
CTTATTTAAGGACTATAGTTTTGTGCCTGAATAACGCCTGACCAGTTAGCCCTTTTCCACTATCGCTTTTCCATTACCGTTTCCCATTTGGCGTGCGACTGGACACTAATTTAATTAATTGAATTCATTTTCGGCACCAATGTTAAAATTGTCTGTGTGTAACAGCGAATTAACGGCAGTGTCATGTGTGTTTGAGTGTCCTGCTCAACGGGTGTGCTTGCGAGTGTGCGAAGCGAGGGAGAGTGCATTTTCGGTTTCGGTTTTTGAGGTTTCAACGGTTTCGGTACAGAGCTCTTACCTATTTACATATATCTGGTATTATGGGGTATATCTACATACATATATCGGTTGTCAGAAGAAGAAGGGATAAATATTTATGGTAATATTATGAAACGTTGTGTTGCCTACAGCCTTATAATTTTAAATGTACCAAAAATTGGCATAAGGTATGCAGAATTTATGTTGACGAATTCAATTTACATGCTTATATACTTTTTAAATAATTGCAATGGATCTTGCGCTCTTTGCCTTTGATCCTTTTAAAACATTAAAAAAAATCTAAAGATACAATATATATTATATAAAGTTTATTGTACTAAACTATGTATCACTTAAGGTAGAAGCGTTGGATTAGACGATACATTATAAATATATGATTTATCTTTTAATCTTAAGGTTTATCCAACGCAAGAAATTCACAGGAATCATCCCAAGATGGAATATTTTCAACTCTTAAAACCTTTGAATCTAGGGCATAGAAAAGTCTGAACACTTTAATTCTTCTCCCAGGACTCCTGCAAAATATTTTTCATTCCAAGTCTTTCGAGCAAAACAGCCACAACTTGGAGTCGCCTCCCAAGAATCAATGTCTAATCGACTCTAATTCGATTCCCTGGCCGGGCCCAATCAGTTAATGTATCAATTGAGTCGCAATTACGTCCGACGCTGCGAATCTAGCCCTGAAAATAATTGCAATCAGTGGCCGTCGCCACCGCAGTCGACGACGAGCCAGACGACGCTGCAAAATGCCTTTGTGGCATTTCAAATTAGCGCATCGCTGGCAACCGATGGCCGTGGTGGTAATTCAAATTCAAATTCAGATTCGGTGCCGTTTCAGCATCGGTTTCGGTTACAGAAATATGCCAAATGGTTGGAACAAATCTGCAGTTTACAAACTGCTCGCTATCAGCCCGCAATTATGCATGTGAGTGCGTGTCATTGTCCTGCGTAATTGTGCGCGCTCTCGACTAGAAAATGTTGCGAGCTACCATAAACAAAAGGCCCTCTGGCCGCACTTTTCGGGGGTTCGAGTTTTAATTATCATATAACCGCACACACGCTCCCGATGCCGGCGCCGGTGCCACCTCCATTACCACCTCCGCATGCAATGTCAACTTGATTATAAATTCAATGGGCAGGCTGGCGGGGCCGCCCCCTTTGTTTTCGCCATTGAATAGATGGCACTGGGTAGTAGCATCGAAGGACGAAAGGACGAGGCCTCATGACTTCGTTGCGGAAATGCTGTCAATTAAACGTAGAGAATGCAGCTCTTGTTTTTAGTCCTGTCCCGGTTCCTGGTAACATGTGTCTGTCGAATGCGTATCATTGAAATCGATCCTGATGCAACTCAATCGCTGATGGACGGCTCTCGTGGTTACCTGGCTGTGAAAGCGGATACCCATTCAGTGAGTTCTTGTGGAAACATCAGGTTAGGCAGGTTGCTGCATATTTGAGAACATGTTGCAAGTCATTTAGAGATACATATTTGCATTTTTTTTGCCTGAATTTTGATGCCTGAATTATGTCCTGTCTTAAAGACCTGTTTAGATCCTTGACAGATCCTCCTCTTTGTGGGAATCAACTCAATTTGTGCCATCTGTTTTAATGCTTAATGCCATTCGCTCACTTTCGGGCCATATTCGTGGTCCTCTCCCTCGTCATTCCGATTCGACTAATGAGCTTTGGGTACCTTTTGGCTTTTGTCATGGCCCTTTGACATGTGCTCCCGGGTCCCTTGGCGTGTTCTTTGTAAGCTGAATTTGCATTTGGCCTGAGACTCAGCCTCAGTTGGAATTCGCAATGAGAATGAGTCCTGGCGCAGTCAGGGGTATGGCAGGGGCATGGCAGAGGGTTTTGCGGCGAGGGCGGGGCGTTTTGGGAATCCTTAACCAACTGCTTGGCATGTGAACATTGTAGCCCTACTGGTGCTGCTGCTGCTGCTGCTGCTTCTACTACTGCTGCTATTGCAATTTATGAAGTTCAGCTGTAATGCGCTTTTAACCTGCAGCAGGAGCATCCAGCGAGCGGCGTTTGTGGCATTGTGGTCCTGCCAGCGCAACTGCAGCGGCCCGAATGCCGCTTATTATTATGCGAAGCACGTGGCCGAAAACTAAACACACACGACCACCACGAATCACCAGACGGCGGGCACTGACCGAAAATGTGATTCATTTTGTTGTAGAATTAACAATTAATTTGGGTATAGATGTGATTCAGGCAGAGCTCTGAATAGAGAAACCTAAAACTTCCAAAAGATAGTCTTAACCTATTTGTACATATATTTCCCAAATTCTAATTCTAATTCTAATAACTATTTCTTCAGGTGCAGCCTGCAGCATAAATAGCGTTAGTTGCATTCGTACATCCACCTCACACATCCAACTCGCACAAATAAGTCTGGGCAAACATAAAATGTAACATGCGAGCGCCGCATGTGCCATGCACAATAAATACGCGCTACCGAGGAGGCACTGTGGTGGTGGCCGAGAGGTGGCTACTGTCAAATGGCATGGTCAAGTAGTTGGCTAAAAACTGCTAGTTGCAAAGGGGAACCCCTCAAGAGGGAAGACACGACTGGCAGATCATGTTTCTTGGCACGCACACGCATGTGCATCTGCACATTAATAACAAACATGGCTTATGGCAATGAAAAGTGTGGATAAAAGCGCTGAAGAAGGTGTGAGTAGGAAGAGAGTAAGGAGTGAGTAAGGGGTGAGAAAGGGGTGAGTAAGGGGTGAAAAAGGAGTGTGTAAGAGGTGACTAAGGGGTGAATAAGAGATTAGTACGTCTAGAGTAAGGTATCATTTACGTATAGAGATGTAAATAGTGAAAAAAAAGAAAAGAACCTAAAAAATGGAAGGACCCTACCATCGTTCAACGTGTAAGGTCAAAACTTTGACTCAAAAGCGACCATAGTCTCCTGTGGCTGCTACTATCTCATTGCCACAATTAAAACTAAAACCCCACAAAGGCGTGAAACTGTTGCACAATCACACACACTCACACAGTTGACACCCTCAAAAATGTACCCCATTTCTGCAACATCCTCCCGACTCCAGAAAGTATGCACAAATATTTTGACAAAGCAAATATTTATCAACTTTTGTGCTCTCTTGGCCTTTGGCCACGCTGCCTCCAAAGCCAAGTGATATGGCTTGATACGAGGGTGTTGGCCACTGTGTTTTTGTTGGTCAAGAAGAAATTCAAAGTCAAAGTTGTATGCCTAGTTATATAACATAGTGTGTATCAACGGATACAACAGAAAAAGGACTCGGCCCTGAACGTGTGTGTGTGAAGACGAGAAGGTGAAGAGGCGCCTTCCCCTGCCTCTCTGCCCTGAACTATGACCTACAGTAGGAGTGAGTGTAGGACTGGGTACTTTCGAGAGCTCAAATATAAATATATCATTGGCAATTTTTGTTTTTTAACTTTGTGCCGTGTCTTTTGAAATTTAAATGGGAAATTTAAGGACCTACAACTAAGCAGCATTGCAACGCAACTTAATTGCTGTCCATTGATTTTATATAGTAATCTTCCCAGATAAATAAATATACCTCTCCCAAGTCGTAACTGAGCCACAGTTTTGAATTATGATAAATTGCCGAGCCACTTCCGGTATCCCTCATAAGAACCATACATCATGCTACCATTAAACGCCCTCATTTGCTGCATATGACCAACTTCCGGCTGCAACTAGCAATTTATCCTCTGCTGTGTTGCAGTGGCCATTGTTGCTGCATCCTTAAAAGCGGCGAGTGCAAAAGTGACAGATTCCTGGACGAGTGAGTGTGAAAACCCAATAACCCACAGCTCAAGGTGACAATGATGCAGCATCTATGTGATGTCAGGCGATGGGGGCCAGAAAGTCACCATGGCCCAGCATTTACGTTCTACGGCTTTGTGTTCCAGTGTCCTGGTGTGGCCTGGTGTCCCGGGCACTGCCCGTTTGTTTGCCCTTGTGTTGTTGTTGACTTATTATATTTTAACAGAGAACAAAAGACGAATGCAGCCGGCAGTTACTGTATTTTCATTGTTTAACAATGACACAGGGGTCAAAGGTGAGCCGGAGAAAGGAGCAGGGCAGGCAGCAGAGTTGCAGTAAGCAACTCATCCTTGATACCAGCATGTTTCGTCCTCTATTTGCTGTCCCCTTTAAGAGTCCTGAATTCCATAAGCCCAAAGTCAGTCAGTGTATCTGAGACACAGGGGAGTGTCTTTATGATTTGGATGTCAGATGGATGTATATTTTTTAGGGTCTCTTGGAAAATATGACAAGTCTTTTGATATATATTTTAAAATTGTAGGGAAAGTTAAATATATTTTAATATATATTTAGATACTTTTTTGGTATCTTTTTGATACTTTATATTTTAAATCCATGTAATCTTAATGAACTTTTAAACAGTATTATTAAGTAGCTCTTTAATCACATTATTCAGCTTCATTTAATTAATATTCCATTACATTTATTGATATTTTTACTGACTTTTTGTTGTAGTTCTGATTCTAGTGTATCTTTAGTTCGCATATATCTCTAAATCCCGTTTCGAGGTCACACATGCCACTCACAGGTTGCAGCTCGCAGCTGAATAAATTTGTACAATGTCACGGCAATTATGTAAAACAGCGCCATTAGTGCAAAGATTTTCACCTCGAGCGACCTGACTCACTGCCTGAATGGCTGGCTGACTGACTGAATGACTTACTGACTAACCGACTGACTGAGTGAGTGAGTGTGCGAGTGACAGACATTTGCTCGAATTTATGAGGCATGCGGCAAGGACAATGCAGCGCCTGCCACGTGTGTTTGTGCATGTTGATGATGTTGCCACAGCGGCTGATGCTGCTGCTGCTGCTGCCTACCTGCAATGGTGAATTATTTATGCCAACTTGACATTTACTTGGCCAGCAGTCGCCCGTCTAAGCCCCGAGTGCTGTGAGCCTTGTCCTTTGCCTTGCATGTTGTTTGCTCGGCTTGAGCATTTTTCAGAGCATACTTTTCCGGCGCATTTCGTATTAATTGCTCCGGTGTTGAATTTTGAGCAGATCTTGCTGCTTACCTCCCATATACCATACTATATGTGAAAGAGAAGGTAAGGCTAAGCACCATTTTTGTAGGAAAACAGTTTGGAATTGGTTTAAATTTATGCTTTTTAAGAGCTTAAGGTCAAATGTGTTTTTTTAATAAGAACTTGCTGAAAAAAGTAGGAAAAACTTAATACCAATTGAAAAATCTATGAAATGGTTCCGTTAAAAGTGTATTTAAAAATGAAATTATATTAATTAGAGCTCCCTGCAAGGTATAAAACTTTATATTGAATAGCTTCTATGTCTAAAAGACTTCCTTAATAGAGTCTGAAAATATTTTCTAATCCAAGATAGTTCCAGCCAGTTGCCAAGTTACTCCCGTAAATAAATGTGGCTTTTATATCCCCATCTATATTGGATTTTCATCACGACCGGCCTCAAGATGAAGATGAGATGTGGCCGCCGCCTCGGCCGCACTGCTTAAACACATTTTAAATATTCATAATTCAATTTTGACTTGGTTCTCCTGCGCTCAACTTTTTGCGGCCAGTTGCTGGCCGTATCTACGTATATATACTATATAGTTGTTACTTATTTGCTGCCACTCGCCACCGTGGCTGTTGCAACTTGGCTGCTCCGCCTTGGCTTGCCTGCCGAGTATCTTATTTTCCTATTTTGGTACGTTATTAATGAGCAAAAGTAGAAATGCAGGCCACAGAAACGGATAGCAGTCGGCGGAGTTTGGGGTTCAGGATGAGCTGTTAAAGGGGTGGTAGCCAGGAGCTAGGACCTTGGTTTTCCATAGCAGACTGTAAAACTGAGCTACGGCACAACAATTTATTTAGATTTTGAGGTTTAAAGTTATTTTAAGGTTTACTTGACTCGGTTTTATTTAATTTGGTAATTTATAAATTGATCTAATTACTAAGAGTGGGTCATACAAATAATTTTCAATTTTAATTAATTAATATTAATGGCTAACATTAGAAATATTTGACTGAGTAGGCCTAAATTTTAATTTAGGGATTAAATAATTTGATATCTTAATTATAAGCATTCATAACTTATTATTATAAAAACCTTTCCTTTGAGATATCTCCATTAAAGTTGTTACCTTTTATCTCTTCTGATTCTATAATTGCAATTTAAAGTTTTTATAGAAAAATGCATAGTTTTTTTTTCGATCTGCCAGGTGCTCGAGGACTTGGCCTTATTTTGCCTGTAGGGCAGCGGTGTTTTTTTCACAGTACCAAAGCCATGGCCAGGGGCAGTCAGTCGACTGGCAACAACAAAACAAAGCAAAGTAATAATTTCCAAAGTTTCTGACGTTGTGCCGGTCATCCCCTTCCCCTGGCTGACCAAACAAGTCTAGATGCACTTAAATATGTATATAGAATATTTTTAATATGGCCGCGCGGCCATTACTCTGTAAATATGAAAGGAAAAAAGTAGATAAACAAATACTCAAAGGAAAGGAAAGTGGTGGGGTAAAAAATTAAATAATACTTTAGTCCCAAAGGAGGGGAACCTGGAACTGGGGAATGGAGAAGTGTGGCGTTGGGGGTGGGGTTAAGGAGGGGTTAACTCAGCAGGAGCTGGGAGGAAATTCAAAACTCATGATTTTGTCGTTTGAGTCTGCATATCATATTTATCTGCTAGCCGAGCAGAAGCCGGCGTAAGCCTTTGCCCCACCTGCCAGTCAGTCAGCAATAATAAGGATAATGCATGGCTCAGATTCCTTTACAGTGGCTCAAAGCCCCTGAGGGGGAAGCGGAGCCTGGCTCCCGAGTATCTAAATAAATAGCTCAGCAAGCTGAAGTTTGTCTCGAGTTGGGAGCATCTCAGCTAGGTAATCTAGAAATGCACTTGGAGCTAAAAATGTTTAAGTATGTAAATCTAAAAACAACTTGAACAATGTGCCATGAATTTCAATTACTAATTTTTCAAACTGTAAGTTAGCATCTATAATTCCCAAGTGCTTATTGGGCAGAAAAATTAATGTTACTTAGATAGGTAAAAAAATGGAGGTTTTAAAGGGAAGCAAGTTCATTTAATTTAAGGCAATAAATTCTTAGCTTCTTACTTCTTAAATCTTAAAACTATAAATTCCTGGGAATACCAAGACTGTATCCTTATTTCTCTGCCTGTATTTAGGATCCACAACTGAACTGTGGCTTCAGCTCTTCGAGCTTCTACGGGGGATTTATGTTGTGAAAAGTGAAACATAAGCACGCCGGATTGCAGCGACTTTGGCAATTCAGACACACGAAATAAAAAGCGTTCCGCACAAAAAAAAAACAGAGTATATAGTACGACACGTGCCATATCATGAGGCAGTGGCATAAGCATTGGACCAGCCCTAGCTCCCGGACTTAGTCCAATCCCATACCCATCCCCCATATCCCCGTCTCCAGAAACCCTCACGATGTGTGGCTAAAATGAGTTCAGAGCAAAATGTTTATATCCGTTGCAATTGCCGGCTGGGAACGCGCCACTCTCGGATCATAAATCGCTGAAAACTCGGCAAATATTGCGGAAAAGTGTGCGGAAGGAGATACCGTTAGAGCAGGCGGCTGCCGGGAAATCGACAATGAGCACAGGAAATAAAGCGAGCGAGCAGAGATATATAATACATCAAATATAAGCAATATATAAGCTATATGTTGCACTTAAAATTGATCGGAGATACAAGCGTTTAAGGGATAAAAAGAAAATAGGAAATATTGTATTTAAAATCAGGAAATTATTGGGTGTGGCTAAAATTTATATATTAAGACAGGTCTGTCTAGATTAAGATAAAGATTATTCGAGGTTGAAAGGATGTGTAACGCCTTTAGTTATTCAGTTAATTCAGTTAAATCCTTACTAAACTTACTAATACTTTATTGTAATAAAAAAACCTCTTTGATAAGGGTGAGAATAACTCACCCTTTTATTCTACAAATCAAAATAAATTAAAAAACCCTTTTGATCGCTGATCCAAAAGATACAGCTGATTATCCGCTGTTAAATCTGTGAAATCATTCAAGCCACTTAGCCAGCCCTTTTTCCTCTTGACCACTTGCCAACATTAGCAGCTCCCAAAAAAAACATGTATAAAACATTTCTAATTGACTTCAAAATTAGTTTTTGCCTTGCTGCACAACAACAAATAAGCCACGCAAAAGCCAGAAGAGATAGATGAAAATTAGGGAAAATGCTGGGTGGAAAAGGGATAAAGTGGGGATATATATATATTTAGCCAGGGCAAAAATCCTGCACAGTCAGTTAAACAACAAATAGTTTGAGCAAAGCTCAGCAAACAAATAAACAACTAAATAAACATTTAAACTTTTTCTCCATTTGCGAAAAGCTGAGTGGGGAGAGATGAGTGCAGCCAGGTGAAAAAAAGTGTGCGCCGTCCTGTCTGGTGGAAAACTTTCGTTTGTTCCGTGAGCGAAAATCAAATGCAGATAATTATGAACTTGAGGTGCGAAATGTTTGGCCCATTCCTGAGACCCGGCCTCCCAGCGAGGACCACCTCCTGCGGCCCCTTTGAGCTTTACGTCGCATTTAATTGGAATTGTTTCGTTGGGGGCTCCTGGAGGGGACGATTTGATTTGGATTCCCCAGCTGCATTTTGCCAATTAAAGTGGCAAAACTACTTAGATTTTGATTTTGTTTTTCGCAATTTCTCGCAATTATCTTAGCTTACGGTTTGACCAACAAGAAAGTTTTATAAGCCCTGGGGTAACGGGTATAAAGTTTATACTATAAACTATTGTGCTTGAGAAATTATAGGAAGAAGTTAAGTTAAGTTAAATAACTAATTGATTGTATTTCCAGCAATCAAAGTTAATAGTTTACAGTTTTGGTATTTACATTTTAAAAATAACTAAATTCTTTCCATTAAACATTAAATTCCTTATCAAAGTCACGCACTTGGCACCTTTAATATCAATTTCTCATTTATGAGGAACATTTTCATTTGTACGCTGGCAGCGATAAAAGTTACCCCGTGCCCCCTAAATCACCTCGACGGTGTTGGTGGTTTCCTGGCGGTGAAATCCTTAGCCCATTTTCGTTAATTTTTGCCAGCACATTTTTTAATTTCACAGCACTTTTTGGGTGTTGGGTGGAAGGAGAGATTTACCCACCAACCTCGTCTGACTTTACCCCTAGATCCTGCCCGATCCAGCCTGGCCATTACCGACGATTGGGCGCTGGACAACTCTAAACACGGCAATGGTAACGGCAACGGACCGAGTCCGGGGCCAGTGGAGTCAGGGCAGGAGCTGAAGCTGGAGCTGGTGGCGGTGCCGGTGCCGGTGCAGGAGCTGAAGCCGGAGTCGTGGCAACAAGAAATGCGGTTACAGTGTCCAAAGGCCGTCCTGGAATGCCATAAATTACGTTGTCGGCAGAGCGGCAAGGAAAGCGGTACGGGGCGTGGCAGTCTGGGACCCATTTCGGGATCCTTTAGGTCCAGGATGCAGTCCAATGTGCAGCAGGGCGAGAGGATGGCGAGGATAGGGAGGGGGAGCGGTTTGGGGAAGGCAGACTGCGTTACGTTTTTGGCTCTAAATTAAATTTTTGCCAACGCCGAAAGAAGCTGCAAATTTTTGTGCTGCGCACTGCACTGATGCGGCATCGGAAGCGGAGAGCCATTAGTCCTTGCGGAGTTCTGGACCACCGTTACTTCATCCCCATCCCCAGACGCCTCCTGGCCTGGCTTTGCTTTTGTGGCCACCGCCTCATTATGGGCCAGTGTGTGTGTGTGTGGCTCTGCAATTAGCAGGCGCTTGTTAGTGGCAAAATGGCAAATGGCCAAGAGCCAAACTGATATGAGCTATCATAGAAATCATTGAAATTTACTTAATGCCCATCCATCTAATTTCAGACATTATAAAGGGAGTTTTTAGGGAAAGCACACAGGGAAAATTACAAAGAAAAAATATTTTTAAAATGTTTAATGAATTTCAAATATTATCTTTGAGGTATTCAGTTAATTTTAATTTATTTCCCTTGTATCATGGCTCTAAGTCAAGGTAATTAGCAATCTAATATATTTTTGGAGACTCCTTGATTGTTTTCTTAGTGGAGTTTAAAATGTTGTACATATAAAAATATTCCCTTCTTTCGTAGAAAAAGGTTATCTTCTTTTTCCGTGGACTGTTCTCCGAGTATTCTTTTTTTTTCTTTTTGAACAACCTGACACAACCATCAACTGTTTGGACATGACAAGTTGGTGTGATATTTGCGACAACCTGTAGTCATCCTTTGTCTCCGTTGTCATGCCTTTCCCCTTTTCGGGCTTCACGGTCCTTTCAGTGTCCTGACAAAAAGCCGCACGTTATCCCTGCTAAGTGCAAAAGTGGATTGCAGTTTGGATGCGCCCCTGTAAAGAGGCTGCTTCAGGGAAAAAATTCTTCGCCTAAAATGGTAAACAAAGGCTAACAAAGTATCCTGTAAAAAAAATTTTGAAAAATGGTAAGACTCACAAATGTATTAATAAAAAGAATTTTGAAGAAGATTTTTAGTGGATAGGTTCTTTATTATTTTATAAATCATATTACAAGTACATTACAATTTTATTTAAATTGCAAATAACCAAAACACATTTAATATTTACAAGTTTAAAATGTAACAAAAATATTTTCTTATAGACTTTTGTGGCAAACTTTTCACTTTATCAAATTTAAATCTAAATTTTCAAAAAATCATCAAGCAAACCCTCTGAAACTGGAATACGAATATACCCCGTAAAAATACCTGAAAGTTACCAACCAGCCAGACACTTGCAAATGAACTTTGGCCTCCCTCGGAAAGGTGGCAGAGCCTGCACCATTGTTGGTCCTGCCTGCCTGCTGCAGGACAGTAGGGAAACGCGCGGATGTGCATAACGCGGTGGCCAACATTATTAAATAGTTCAACAGCAACAAACAAGTCTCGCCTGACAAGGCCATAAAAATGCCGAGAAAAATGTACTGAAAATACGGGGAAAAGAACGTGGCAAAGTGCAGCTTAGCCCGCGATGAAGATGGAGAACTTGACTCGGCTAAGTTATGATGGTCATAATGCTGCCCCCCCCCTGGACGAGGATGTCAGCATGACCCTGTGGTATTAATGCCGTATTTATGCAGGAAATCGGACGAATGAACGGAAATAGAAACTGGAACTGCAGCTAAGGGAGACGGACGACCTTTGACCGGTCTTAATTAGGCCGGTTCCTTCACTCACTTCCAGCAGGCTCAGCCGGCTCACGTAACCCGGCAACGGAGTATGCATTACGGCTCCTGCTCCGGCTCAAGCCCCTTTCGAGCACAATGAAATTGAATTTAGTCTTAGGTACCCGTCACGTACTCCCTCCTGGATATGGTCGCCAAAAAACTTTCTTTTTTTCACAAATTATTTTCCTTTTTTCTTTTCATTTTTGGGGAAAACTTTGTGCTGCCGCCGAGAAAGTTTACTGCATAATAAAGAATAGAATAAAGGGAGGGAAGGCATAAGTGGGAGTGGCAGAACAAACGAAAAACCCCAAACAAAACACAAAGGCAAACGGAATGATGGCCTGCCCCCCGCCCACACCGACTTCAAATCAAAATTCTGTGTATGATACGTAGTCGTAGTCCTCGTCCTCGTCGTAGTCTCGGGTAACTGAAAACTTTAAGGCATCTTTTCAGCATCTAATTGGCTGCAATCGGCAAGTCATTGCGTATGCGTAATGTGCGACAAATCAAGCATACGCCGTGCAAGCCAAGCACAGTACACATTTCATAGTCATTGATTTCTGCAAAGAGTCCCTTTCTGAACTCATTTCGCTGGGGTACAAGGGTTGGGGGCAAAATCCCAGAACAAATAGCGGAACAAGCGGAAGCCGCAGCATTCGTAGAATTTCAAAAAAATTAAACACAAGGCGGGGGGAATGCGAGGCCCCGCGAACAAAATAAAGGAATTGCATAAATTTTTCACTTATTTGGGCATTGGCATTGAATTTTCATTTTCACTGCGGATCACACACACATACACACCGAAAAATTTATCATTCATCTGCGTTTGTGTATATTACTCACATAACAAACGATTCTCTTATGGATTCAGACATTTTTTTCCGTCCCCTTCCTGTCCACAAATGAATGAGTTTTAATTTAAGCATAATTGCTTTCCGTGGGTTTTTGTGTCTCTGCTGCCGGCGTACTTCCTAGCCAGGGTAGTTATACCCGCAACCATCAAAAATCGTTGCTTCAAAAAATTCCACATGCATTTTTTTACGAGCTGGAAATGTAAACCAATAATAAAAAGCATGTTTTAAGAAATTTAAGCTAGTCTGACTCTTCGTTGTGATTTTACCAATAATATTTATGCAGTTAAAAAGGTTGTTTAAAAAGGGTTTTTATTTTATAAGTATTATTTCTCAAAAATATTTTCATCCTCCTGTTATATTTTGAAGCATTTCCCTCTTAGATTTTGAAATACTTTTCTAGCAACCCTCTTGCATCGTAAAATTCACTCCTTCCTCCCTGCATTTGTTGCAACGCGGCATTGTGCATGATTAACAAGTCTTCCGGACTGCACTTCCTTGGCCTGCGACCTGAAAATCGATATGGTAAAGTAATTACCAGACAATGAGTGAGAGCCGAAAGCCCTCGGCGTCTTTGCCGGCTTTAACTGGCGGGATTTTCTGCAAATTGAAATAAATCCAGGTCCCGGCCAGAAGTCAAGCAGTTGGTGGCCAGACGGAAGACATTTGTCAAGAAGCCGCCGCAGACGGCACGATTCCCCAAGCACTCCAAGGACTTAGCCGGGCGTGAAACCGGGGGCTTGGCCATAACCGAAACAATCATCATTTGGACACTTTTAATACTTTGCCAGCTATGCTCGCCAAGGGGCCAAGTCCAGGCACCATAGCAGCTAGGAGGATCTCTGCACTCCGGAGAACTGGAACTTCAGCATCGAAGTCATGGTGCTGGCTCTGGCGTTGTAGCAAGTGATGGCCACGGCGGCACTGTCACAGCTTAATTCCGAGCTGTTGTTGGCCAACTTTGCAGCTGGCGAAAATATCTCGCGGGATTGAAATTTATGCTCTCAAGAAGTTTTCAAATAAAAAAGGGAAACTCAAACCCAAAACTCGAACTGAGCTCAACAGTGCGTGCTGATTAGTTTTTGTGGCTGATATGTGTTGCCATTGCTGCTGTCATATAAAGTTGCCGGAAATTCGGGCTGAAATGTTTTCTTTTTTTTTTTTGTTTCGTTGGGTGGTTGCTAATGACGCTTTGGAATAATAAATGTCGGGGTATTAGAAAAGGAAGTACATGTTATTGTAAACACATTTTTTACATTATTGCCTTGAGTTAAATAAAGGTGTACAGAAACTCTTAAGTAAATAAACAAAATGTTGTCTATTAAGAGGGAGTTTTTTAAGGGAAACTTTGTTGGAATGTATATCTAGATAGAAGGATACGATTAATTAGACATGAATTATCAAAACAAGTTGTCAAAACAACGAGAAATCAATCATCAAATCGAGTGATCGAAATACCGAAAAAAGAAGGCGAGTAATGCCAACTAGTATATGTATATAATTAATAAATAATAACAAACAAAAAACCCAAAGCTGGACAACGAGGAGGGATTCGAATTTCCCTACCTACCATAATAGTACCTCTAATCTGAATCCTGGTTATCATGAAAAATAAAGTCCTAAGCCCTAGGTGCTATTTCTCCCCAAAACTTCCCCCTAACTTAATAAATTCGTTTTCCCTTGCAAACATCTTTCTTTTAAGGTGCAAATTAAGAGTGAATGAACTGTTGCCAACAATAAGGGCTGTACAAATTACAAAGCCATTATTCGTTGCTCATTTGTCAGGCGATCAACGAGGCATAGCCACCACATGTTGCTTCCCCGCCGCATGCAACATTATGTGCGAGGACAACATGTTGCTGGCGGGCAGCCAAAAGCTGCTACAAACTGTGGCAACCACAATTTTGTAAATGTTGTGACAGTTAATTTTGACAAATTTGTCTGAAGTTTATCACTTATTGATGACAACAGCCATAACAACAACAGCAGCATACATAGTTGTATATACATTTATGGCGGGTCAATCGAATTTTTGGTGCTGCATAACTAATTATGAGGTCGCCGACTAAATTAGTTTTGGCCTCCACTCGGTTTAGTTAATTGTAAATGGCTAAAAATGGCCGCAAAAATGTAATTTTTATTTGCAACTCACCGGAATCCTTTCTGGAACAGCAAACTGCATTTTGCTTTGGTTTATTCGCAGCTCTATTTGAGGTTTTATTTTAGCTGGCCGGCGTTACCATAAAGCCTGATTTTATTGGTTCGCTCTGGCGTGTGTGTATTTCGGGGCTTTTGTTTAGTTTTTCGGCCAGCGCAGATTAAAAACTTTTCCCATTACGTAAAAATTAACAACTTTGGCATTTTTGCTCTCGCTGCCCGGGAGCCACTTCTTGACCGTAGTAGTAGTAGCCATAGAGCAATGCAGAAATTGTTGCACTCACCGCCTCTGCCTGTATAGTTGCTGCCACTAAATTCTCTAAAATAAAGCGCTGGCTTGCCCTTGGCTCTGTTGCCCCAACGGGGCTGTTGTGGGTGGCACAAGAGCGTGGCAGTTGCAACTGTTCGGCTCCATTTAACCATCACGGATTGTTGGCGCTGCCATGCCTTTAAGGAGCCCACTTTAAGGCCAATGAATCCTTAAGAGAGTTGAAAGGTGAAAACCGCTTAAGTATGTGCAAGGGGATTGAACACCGATTGTGTGTTTCTAGGGGGTATTGTGGGGGAATTGAAGAGCAAATAAAAGTGAGAAAAGTGAAATACAAGAGTTCAATCAGTGAATAAAATAAAGGGTAAGAGGGGAGGAAGGGAAGGCACTGTTTTCTTGTGATTTGAAAATACTTATTTATGCAAAGTTAAAAAACTATACGATTATGATAAATGCTTAATATTTATGTATATAAGCAGGAAATGTTCTTACAAAATTACAAATTATTTGTTTAGCATTTTAGAAACATAAGGCTTAGAGAATATTAAATTAAAACGAGGTCTTAAAACTATAATATATTCTATAATAATAATTATAATAGGAAAAATTTATATTTATCGTGCTTTTGATTTTATGAAAAATCAAGGCTAACTTGATCTAGATTCTATAAGTAAATTGCACATTCTTATACATATAATAGATTTATTAACTACTTATAAGTATTATTTAAATTAAGTTTCTTATAAATTTAAATTTATAATTATCAAATTTTTAAATTGTGATTAAGCTTACTGAAATTGAAACAAGATACCAAATATTATTAAAAACGTTTCAGAGCTATCAATAAGTTAATAGAATGCTTTATAGATCTTAACTTAAATTACTTAGTTGTTTTATTTTATGAAGTAAAAACCAGTCTAACAATAATCTATCCCTAGTAATGCTCCTTTATATGAAGGAGATTTATCGCTTTTGTTCTTTGTGAGATTTTCTACCTCTAATTAAAGTCTCTCCTATTATAAAACACTTCATGTCAGCTTTTGGTCAAAACCGACTTTCCTGAGTTCTGACTGACAGCAGCAACCAGCCATTAATTGGCTCCAGGTCCCTGTCCCGGTTCAGGACCAATCCAGAATGAAATCCGAAAATGCGTAATGCGAAACCGGCGGCCGGTGGCCCCCAAGGAATACCTGGTGTATAATTTCGAGTTGCATACGCACAGGCGTCAGTCAATTTCACTTATGGCATGCCATCAAATGGCCCATTCTTTGGCCATTTGAGGGGTCCATTCTCCACTCCACCCCCCCTCGTGAATGGGGCTAGAATGTGCGCTCTAAGCCAAATGCCAAAATGGTAAACAATGTGCAAATGCCTTTGCTGCTGGCCTGCTGCTGAGTAAAATTAAAACAATAAACGTTTCGCATGCAGGTGAAAGTCGGTTGATGTTGTTGGTTGGCTGCTGCAATGCAAGCAATCTCCGTCTGGGCCGTAAAAGTTTTTGAATACCTCAATTGTAGCCCATGAACAATGGATGGATGGAGGCGGTGGCGGGGGCTTTTTACGGGGGTTTTCCGGGTTTATTTGGGGGTTGTGGCAGCTAAAGAGGGTTGGGTGGCGGCGGCGGCGGCGGCGGAGGCTGAGAAGTGGCAGCTTGGTGGCTGGTCAACTAACATTTTACCTTTTAGGCAGCTCTCATGCATGAAATTGAAAGAGTAGCAATTGATTGAAAATTTGCCGAGAGTCTGGTGAGCGGGGGCGGATTTTGCGGAATATATGCATATATACAAAAACCAGGATACACAGACAAAATAAGGATAATGGCTGTTGCACGAAAATTGCGGTTCACTTGATATTTTTGACGTAATTTGAATTTTTCGACACGAGTGTGGGCGAAAAAAGAAATGGAAATTTCATTGGAAAAGCCAATGGTGGGATATAAATTGATAACGCAGCATTATTACGCATATGCTAAGGATATTTAGTAGCAGGGGCGGAGAACTGGGGGCGTGGCATTCGAGGGGAAATAAGCATTGCAAAAACAAAGTGAAAGACAGAGAGAGAGGGAAAAACGAGGTTCAACCCACTTGAAGTTCAACTAATCCTGGCAAACATTACGAAACGAAGAGCACAGCGCATTTTTGGCGCATTTCACTTTTCAGGATTATTTAGAATTTATGCATAAACAAGCAAAAGGACGTTACCCAAAGTCATTTGTTTAAGTCAGCCATGTGAGCGGCGAAAAAGGGCTAAAAGACCGAAAGGGAGAAGGCACTGCACACAGACCATTTATAGCCATCTCGTCGTGCGCTGTCTCCCGGCTGTCAGGCTGCCTTTGTTCTGCCTTCATTTTTATTGCCACTAGCAAAACAATTTCACATTTGCCACTTACCCAGAGCCGAGAGTCAACTTGCAAATTGCCGAAACGCCCAGCGAAGTTTTTCTACCCCCCCCCCCCCCCCCCGCCATTTTCCAGGCCGCTTTTCACTCTGCTCGTCTGCTTGGCAGCTTCAAATTGGGCAAAGAGCCTACAGAATGCTGCACGTTCTCGTGCATAAAATAACAGGCATCTTGAGACAATCCAAAGTCAAGACTGCATCCTTTCCTCCTTGTCCTTGTCCACATTGCCATGCCGTCTTTTTCCTGAGCCGGTCATTAGCATTGGGCCTCTCACCTGGCCGCCTCGAGTGGCCAGGCCCAGGAAGGTCACAGTCACAGTCACGTAGGGATCTTTATTAAATAATTTATTTGTTCGTTTTCACCTCTAAGCTTGAAGGATTTTGTGTGTCATCAAAGGTGGCGAGATTTGTTGTCTTAGAGGTTGGGCAAGGTTGGGCTGTAAAGAAAACATTTGAATGGTGTTTAAGAAGTGGCTTTAGAAATGCATTTAAGGTGTTAGTCGAGCGCAGGCATATTTCAGTGTCAGGGACTTAAATAAAACTAAACTATGATAGCTTAAGCAGTTTCAAGAATTCTCCTCAGCTCAATCACGAATAAAATTTAGTGTTTGTGGTAAATTCTCCCTGGGAAATACATATACAAATGCGGAAATGGCCTTAACCACGCCCCCGACAAGCTGCACTAATTGATGAGTCCTGGAAAGTTGCTTAGTTTCTGGTAGCATCACAGAGACATCAGGTTTCAGGTTTCAGGTCTCAGTTCGGCTTTTGCCATTGTCCAACATGGCGTATACGTCATATGGCAATTTTGTTCGCCGACCGAAACTATGAGTGCAATTGAAGTTACTTCTCGAGGATTGCAGCACTTGAATTGTCCTTTGGCTGCTGACAAGCCAGCTAGCAGTCAGCTAGAGGAGAAGGGATAAGGGGCGGCGAATGAGAGCTCTCTGGCTGACAGAAAGTTGCTGCAATTTTCGACTTGACTTGGCGGGGCGGTGTCAGAGTCGGAGTCGGAGTCCGGGAGTCCAGGAGTCCCGGAGTCAGGACTCAAGACTCGCCCGATCCGCTCGCCGACAAGTTATTTTATTGATAAACTTTTTGCCAAGTGCTGGGAGTAAGTCAGCGAGTGCGGCGGGGGGACGACTCGACTCGAGAGGCGGAATCGCTGATTCGCCAGCGTTTCTTTTGACGTTTTTGCTCTCTGCCGGTGGCAGTGGCACAGCCACTGCTAGTGTACGACTCCTGCTGCTGTCTTCACATTGTTTGGCTTAAATGGCATTAAATCCTTTTAATGCTGGGCTGCCGCCAGAGGGGCCCGGAAGCGGGCACTTTGGGGAAATCAATTGTGCTGATTGTCCTGCAATTGAGCTGCCAGCCCCTTACCACCCCGCCACTCACTTTTGTTTCGACTTTTCTCGATTTTTCCTCTCGCCGGGTATTTATATACATACATATAGATTTTGTTTTTTTTTTTGTATCTTCCTGACACTTGGGGACATTATCCTTTCCTGGCCAGCTGAAGGCAAATTGAAAGATTTCTATGGCAAAACTGTTGCACGCACACAGAGTCGCAGAGTCACACGGAATGCCTGAACATCTTCATTGCCATTTGATGGTCTGTGACTCGCAGGGACACGCAGCAGTCAGTGCTGGGAATTCGTCCTTATTTGAGACAGAACTGGGTTGTTTTTAGCTTCAAATGAGACATGGTTTAGGTGGAAATCTGTGGTAATTGTAGAGTTATTTTAAGTGCAATAAATGTGTTTAAAATTAAGCAAAAATGGGCTAAAAATCAACTGATAAAGGATTGCCTCAATCATCCTAAGGGTATTTTTGTTCTTTTTAAAGCAAGAAGCTTTTAAAAAACGCATTTATGATGGCTTTTAAGCAAAATATGGAAAGCTGATAGCAATATCTATAAAATTAACCCCTTAAATGACACATTTTTACAGAAATAAGAGCACAACCTGTGGCAGCACTGATTGAAGCCATCTTTCACCTTCAATGTGTGCGTGCTGGAATTTGAGGGAGCCGTGCCTCGTCTTTATTGCCACTTCCGAGTTGCATGAAATTAAACCCGTTTTACGAGCAAGAATGCAGGCATTTCTGCCCTCGCCTGCAATCTTAAATCTTTAAGATGCTGCATTGGGAAGTCGCCGTGGATTCCTTTGGCTGCTGGCCTTTTAATTATGGAAATGTGCGGCCGCCGCCGCACTGAAAGAGCATCGAGTGTTATTAATTACAAACAAAGCGAGTGCCTTGTCAAGGACTCGCAGCTAAGCCAAACCACTCGGCCGCACAGTGCTGCTGCCCATTAAGGGGTATTTGTATGCGAGCAAGAAAATAACAAAAAACAAAATGAAAATATAGTGAAAAAAACACTGCGACTGCGACTGCAACAAAAGGCCGCAAACGAAATGCTGCAAATCTTTTAGTGGAAAATCTGGAAAAGCGTGCGGTCACGTGGCCAGCGCCGCTTCATTTGGTCCGCTTTTCCGCCACTTTACCCCGCACCGCGCTTCGCAGCTGATAAGAAAACGCTTAGAAAAGCGTGACCACCACCACCTGAATTTCCACCGGCAGCTCCTGCCGCTTCTTTTTCCACCAGCAGCTCGACCACAGCCGCAAGATAAACTCCACAAAAGGCTGGCCTTTTCCAAACGGAAAAGCCAAGGAAAACGCAACTTTAGCGAATTTTTCGCTTCATGCCGAGTTTTTAGTCTGTGTTTCTTTAGCAAGATTTTCTTTTTTCCTCCCAGCTTCTTTCCATCGTTTTCGCGCTGAATAAATCATCCGTTTTTTTTTCCCTCGTTTTGACTTGCTTTTTCGCCGGCAGTCATAAAACAATTGACGTTAAATGTTGCTAAATGAAAACTCTGGCCGTAGGAGCAGCTGAAACGAAGCAGAGCAGAGTCCCGTCCATAAGAGATTTTCCAGCCGATTGAAGGGATTCTCAAACAGACTGTGCCAGTTGATTCTAAGCAGATTATCCGGGGGGGATTCGCAGGGCAAGGCAAGTGCAAGTGCAAGTGAAGTGAATTATTTACTTTTTGGCCAGGTTGCCTTTAGTTAAGTGTCTCCTATCAATGCAAGTACATAATCCGCTTTCTTAGGAGTTATTTGCCCAAGAAAAGCTCGCAAATAGCAAGAGCTAAAAGGGTAATATTGTTATTAAATTCAGTTTCTTTCGACTGCATTTAAATTCGAAATAGATTTATACGTTTATTTCATTGTCTTGACCTTATTCGATTATAAGTTTATTAATTTCAAATGCTTTTTATTATCCTTCAACATTTTAGTTGCCTTAAATCTCTAATTTTAGCTCTTGCATTTAGCTTTGATGTTTCCTTGGCTGTCTGAAAGAATATTCTACGACTAATTAAGTACTGGGAGTGGAAGGGTTGCTCAGCCCTTCGGTTCGTTTTTTGACTTCTGGAGCAGGATACTCGACCCGCTTAGCTTGGCCTCAAAAAAAAAATAAAGAAGCGAGTGTTGCCTTCTCCTGGTGCACTTTAGTGCTCTCCGCCTTGAACTACACACACACCCACGAAGACACTACACTCACCCTAAGTAATGGCACTTTTCAGACTTTCAGACTCGTTTTGATTTATGCCAAGAAATGGGCGTGGGAATTAGCCCGGCACCCTCACACGTAAATACAGACATCTCCGGTCTTTTAATTGACTTTAATTTCCAACACCAAAAACGGATCTAGCAGCTGGCAAGCACGTCGTCCTTCAATGGCTTCGCTCGGCCATTGTTTTGCCGCTTAAGGCCTTTTTGGGAGCGAAGCTGTCAGGCGGGAGAGCGCTAAAATAAACATACGGTTGCCAAGTTAAACACAGTCTTACACACACCCAGCCGTACAGTGAGCGAAATGGGGGGTGTATTGTAAAATTTAAACAGCAAAATCATTGAAGATAATGATGTTATGGATTTACGGATAAGGGTGGGGTCTTGCTTCTATAATTACCCAAAAACAGGGCTCGCCGTTTCGTACATTTAATATTAAACATGTTAAAAGCCACGTCTAGTTATCAGGTTCGGGGTATTTTTTACCCCTTAAGGACTATGTTTTATTATAATGCTAAAATCATAAAGAAAACCATTTAAAAGTCTGCCTGAAATAAATGTAAAAGTAAATTTAAGGTCAGTAAAAGGTAAATTTGCCTCCAAGAAGTACAACACACATCTTTATCAGAATTACGCCACGTGTATTTACTTAAAAATGCATTAGAAACTGTACATATAGTTTAGTTTTATTTGTATAAATATGAATAAAACATAAAGATAAAACATAAAGAAAGAAAGAAATATAAACTATCTTGTTTTTAATTTTCCCACATATCTATTATCTATACAAATTATAAATGCTCCTCTTTAATTTGTATTATCAAAATTCTCACTATAATTTGTATGGAAATTTTATTTTCTGATGATCCATGTCGTTTTTTTTGCTGTGCACTTGCTGAGACCAACATGCATAGATGTACTATGTGGCAGGCACTCACACACGGACACTTAAGTTGCCAACAAGTCAGCGCTGAAGCGGCTCCTGTTCCTTGGGCTTCTCCTCCGCTTTCACTCTTTTCCAACAGGACCGTTAGGGCTACCGTTGCTGTGTCGCTGCTCAAATATTTACATTCCATTTAGGCGCCGGCCTGTCTGGGATCTCCTGCTGCCCCAGTCGCCGTCTCCGCTGCCTTGGTTCCTGTTGACTAAAGCACTTCATCTTCATTTCACAGTTATTTTCAACTTCATTTGCGCGGTAAATAGGTGAACAAATACGCTCACTCAGCCGTACATCCCGCGAGGGGACACAGCCTCCTCAGTCCCAACGCCCTGCTCCTTCGATCTCGGTTTGGCGGGCAGCACGCCGCCTTGGCATTAATATGTGCCCTCGTAACTGTGTTACGGTGTCGTTTAACTTATTAGCCTCCATAGCAGCCGCAGGAAGCAGGACCTGGCTCTGTGGCCTATTTGCATTAGTTTAAGCATTTTTTGCGGGTCTAACTTTTGAATGGGGACTATTGACTTTGGCCCCAAGGAAGAAGGGCTCTTGAAGGTTTTCCTGTGGGGTAAGGTATTCGTGAACTATTATTAAATTAATTATTATAAGTTATAAGGAAAAGGAACTTAAAGGAAAAGTTGTAGGTTAAGTTATTATTAAATATATGAACAATGTAGTTACATGTTTACAGTGTTAAGCATACAAAAAGGAGTCAGTAAGAAGCCTTTAACATATTTGTCCTGGTAATGTTCCAGTAAAATTTTTAATTCAGCACTTGGTTTGGGTTAATTAAATAAGTTTGTTTATATTTGCTTTAATAATAAATTATACTGAGTTCTAACCTCTTAATTGGCTAATTTTCTTAAGAGTTCCGAAGCAGTTATTAGGTCTTTGTAGCATTTCATCTGTCTGGTACTTGACCTACACACCTTTTAAAATTCTTGCTTGTGGTGCCCTTTTCTAGAGTATTTCTAGTTCGGCAACCCACTCACCTTAATGTTAGTTTTTCCAAACCTGTTTTTCCATTTTATTTGTCCACCGCTGCTGATGGGGTTGACAAGTCGAGCGCAAAAAATGTCGGTTAGCCGAAGCGAGTAAATTTCGCCAAAGTGGCTGGCGAGACGCCGAAAGGACGAAGGCATGGGGGTTAGGGGCAGGGGCATTAGCTGGTAGGAAGGCGGGGCAGATGCAGGGGCGCAGATTAAATAATTCATTAAGGAAACTCAACTGTCGTCGGCGGCTTCTTCGGCTCCCTCAGCTTCTCCTGCTTGGAGATGTTTTGATAAGCAAGGGGTAATTAAGCCCAGCGCTGCGAGCTGAGTGTTGGCCGTAAAATTTGTTGGCGGAAAGTTTGTTCGCGCATAGATGACATGAATTTAAATAGAAATTAAATTAAAATGAGTCGCTGGCAGCGCAATCACGGCTTAAATTGTGCATCAAATTAAGGGAAGGGGAGGCCTGCGGTGGGTCATCTGGAAATATATTTAATAGCTGCGCGAAATTGGCGCAGCTTGTAAACACCGAACGGACCGAACGAACCCCACAAGGCAACTGCAACTGTGACTGCAATTAAAAAAGGCCAAAGGGTGGGGGCAGTACACTGAAAAGAATAAGATATTAAATAGATTGAAAGCTATAAAGATAAATAGAGCACCAAAGCAGCCAGGGTATCTTCTAACTGGTCAAAGGTTTGCAGAAATTTTAAACACAGAAGCTTTTTGTTGAATTCAATTATTTTTAGACAACATAAAAATTTCATTTATTTCTGCCAGTGCACTTGTGTGAGCCTGCATTTATGTTGTGCATACACAGATGCATGTACGTACAACATGCACTTCATATGCATGACAATGTCATGGCAACTTGTAAGGCAACACCACTTACCCGGCCCGCCTCCTTTTTCTTTCTCCGCAGATTTATTGCAGCCGGAAAAGGGCCTCCTTTTTGTCCTTTGGCCTGCCTGCCTGCCTGGCTGTTGTGTGTGTGTGCGTTTGCCTCTTCTGTACTGTATTCATGTGTCCAATATATTTCAGAGATGGCCCATTGTTGGCCTTGGCACCACAAGCCAACATTCGATGGCAGTCAAACCGCAGTAGCGATTTCAGCTGAAGTCACGTGGGTTTCTTCGTATTTTCCATAAGAATTTATAATATGTAATGGTTTGGCCTTGGCGTTTGCCATTTAAGTTTAATTCAAGGTTTTAAACAATCTTTAAAGAATTTAAGTAATGAGAAATGAGCCTCAAATTAAATATCTTATACCCAGCAGCATAGCATTTTCTTGTAGCAGCCGTATTTAGTGTCACATTTATCATTGAGCCAAAACAAAAGCTGACTAGCAATGCATACAAATGCAGTTAATTAGCGAAGCTCAACATGGTTTGGTCATTAGAGTGAAAAATCACCGGGAAATGCATTAAATTTAGCAAAAGCTTAGCAGCTTTAAGTTGCCGTCGTCCCAAAAAAAAAAAACAAATGGGATGCATTGATTTATTGCCAAACTGAGCCGACGCCGTTACCAACTCCCTTTTGGCCAAGGACCTTGCTCATCTGCCGGAGCGACGCTTTGCTCGCCGGTGCATGAATGTCACTGCCGAGCCAAATGGACAAGACACCGAATAACGAATAACGAACAACAAACAACGAATAAGCGAACAGCGAGCGAAAGGGTTAAATGGCATTGAACATTGGCCAAAAAGGAGACCAGGAGCAGCGCAAACAGGAAGGAGACAGCGGGCCGCAAAAAGTGTAGCAAAGAAATCAGCGCACGTTAGCAATTAATAATGGGGAAGGAAAGCCCAAAGTATTCAGTCTCTGGAATCGGACTGCGTATGGGGACCTAAAAAATATATCGTTGGGAAACCGGAAGGATACAACTGTGATATGGGCTAGCCGA